>OMLP01033531.1:0-20339 GCA_900302685.1 Spondyliosoma cantharus
TTCTTTTCTTTTCCTTCAAACATTTCAGACGTGTTGTTGTGAACACGTACGGGCCTCTGAGTTCTCTTCTTTTTTGTAAATAACCCTGATTACACAAGGGCTGATACCACTAATGAGCTGCCCTCCTGCTTCGCGTAACTCTCAAGTGGTCACTTCCCATCGAGTCAATGCGTGCATCAGCAGAGTGTCTGGTGTTCTTTCGCACCACCTGCATGCTTTAAGGACAAATCTCAGCCAACCTCACAATGAACCGATGATTGAATGTGTCACAGCTGCTGTACAAATCCCGTAAGTGTATAAATCCAGTAAAAACTCTATTTCTGAACGATAAGCAACAGGACGTGATGATCTTGCACCAAACATGCTGCTACCCTAATGGAGGATGTAAACAGGTAGTGAATTAGCAGCGATGTGGAGATGGCATTGTGGTTCAATCACAGCTCGCACACACGCGGCAGGAAGAACAATCCCGGATATTTTCAGAGTTGTGAGCAAAGTGTGAATTACGTGTTCTTTTTGGTTTTTTTCCACTGGTCCGTCTGAGTGTGAGAACATTACAGGATCAAAAGCGGAATCACATTCTGTTTTTAGATGGCTGGAGCCAACAAGGAGCAGAAGGAACCAAATCTGACTGCATACAGTCGATGTTTGCAAGGATTTAAAATAAGGGTCCATTTTTAAGGTTGGGTTCTTTCAAAACTCAGTTCCATGTGATCTTTGGAACAGACAATTAGTTTATGCATAAGTGACACAAAGTTAGAACTTCCTCACGGTTTTTCCCCTCAGTTAGCTTCTCTTTATCAGGAACACTCGAGATATAACTTGTGTTACAGTGTTCCACTTTTGTCTGTTTTGGTATGAGTAGAAGTAAATTACACATACAGCATATTTACATGTATGTATGTATATACTGCACAGTCTGGGTATATCAATGTCACTGATCAATGATCTAGTTGATTATCAGAGCTTACTTTCAGCATTTATATTTCAACTGATTACATAAATTAATTAAAAAATCTGCTACTTTGGCACTCATATAAACGGAGGCCTGAAACTGACAAAATGAAACATATTAAATAAATGGCTTAATAAAAGAATTGATATTCCCTCATTTTTCTTTTTACATTTTCTGCGCTTTCGTTCTTTTTAATTTGGTAGTTTCCGTCCTCTAAGTAGGTAGCATGATCTGCAAAGTAACTAGTAACTAAAGTTATCAAATAAAAGTAGTGGAGTAAAAAGTAGCTAGAATATTTGCCTCCAAAATATAGTGGAGTAGAAGTACTTAGTAGCAGAAAATGAAAATACTCAAGTGAAACACTACAAGTAACAAATAAATCAATATGCCAGTAAATGAACCAAAAAATAAATTGAAAACAAATGTAGGCATTCATTAATTTATTAAGTAAATAGAAATACAGGAATAGGAGGAAAAAGAATTAAATAAATAAATTAGATGGTTAGTTATTTTTTATGTCTGTGTCATGACAATATCTGGTCCATCTCACATGGGATTACAAGACACCGTCGTAAAACAGCACGTAGGCCATCTTCCATTTTTTTTTATTTTTTTTTACAAATATCAGCAACAAACAAGAAAAACATATACGTATATATAAATTACAAAATATCGTGTTGCCAATTTCTTGCAGGGGAAAAAAGAAAGAAAAAACACATGAAATCACAAATTTCATATGAATTGTACAATGAAAAGTAAAATGGAGGGAGGTAAATACATTTATGAATTAATACCAAAGTAAATAAATACAGTAGCAAATAAAAGCAGAAATATGCATGTATGTCACATATCTATTAATTTTCATTCACTCATTATTTTTTCATTATTTTTGGGTGTATTTGATGGCACATTAATTAATTTATCTTGACATTTATTTACTAATTAATGTTTGATTGCAGCAGTCTCAGCCCTCCATACGTCTGGTACCACTTCTCCAGCACAGGAGCTGTAAAGTATTTCTTGCACGACTGATTTACCCAGAAAAGTAACCGCATTACTTCTTTTTTTTTTTCTTTTTCTTTAACGCGTTACCAGCTGACAGTGGGATCAGTTTGTTGTGTAATCCAATAAGCTCCAGTCCGTATTTCCCCTCAAGCCCATCTGGCTCACTGGCAGGGTTTGTTTACTGGCGGAGAGGCTGGGGAGAGAAGGGGGGATCCTGCAGGACCTGGGAGACTGTACAATCTACCTCTGTGCGTGGAAGAAAGAAAAACAATAAGTCTAAAACTTTTTTTTTGTATATCTCGCCCACTTTATTTTCTTTCTTTCTTGCATTCGGATACAGGCTCAGTTGATGGAGCGGTCAGCTGTAGAGCGGAGCTTTGGAAACTTGCAGCGTCTCTTCTTTTTATTTCCAAACACAGAAAGGAGCGGAGCGCCGCGGAGCCACGACGGAGTCCGACTGTCAGCCCCTCAGAGAGCCGAGGTCTGAGCCACGCAAATCTCTGCACTGACTGGAGAGGAGCTGTCGCTGTGGGGCCAGCCAGCCATCTGAAACACCTTATTTATCAAGCAAAAATAAGTCACCTGTAATGTTTTGTGTTCGCTGGAGGACTTGAGAATTTTTTTCCTTTTTTCTTTGCGAAAGACACGTACGCCACGCGCGTGCCACAACCATCGAGTCAGCAGCAAACGGCTCTCAACAAAAAAAAAACTCTAAATGAACGATAAAGGTCGCTTTTGCTGAGATGTTCGTGCATGCAGCTTGTGTCTTCATATAGAGAACACGCAGTGCAGCGGTGTGGGCATGTGGTGAGACATATTTCGAGTTGAAAATTGATTGAGACGGTCGCTGAAAAGCACCGCAAACTTCACTTGTGGCCTGGACTGGAGTGGTGGAGCCGAGCTAGCTTTAAAAAAAAAACAAGCAGCTGGCTAGTTAGCTTAACTGGCGCTAGCGTTAGCTTCTGCTCGGCCAATAAGTCTGTTTTGGTTTTTTTGCTCTCCTTTTTTTCTCTCGGACAAACTCAACTGGGCCAGTTTAGCTAACCAATACGATTAAAGACACAAAAAGGAGCACTCGTGTTCGTTGACGGTGCTTTTCCATGAGGTGGCTAACTGTAGCAGCAGCAGCAGCGCTAGCTTGTGTTTGACTGAACACGTTGGACTCGTTCCTCCGCCCATCTTCTTCCGGGATGTCTTTTATTTATTTTTGTTTACCTGTTGGCCCACGCCGCAAAACAAAACCAGTTTCCTGAAGGTATTTCTTCTCCAGTTTGAGCTGCCCCCCTCGCCAAGGATTATTCTGTATTTGACCCTGAATCGTGCTGGATGGTGTCTCATCCCGAGTCAGTGATGTGGCTCCGGACTTTGTGTTTGTGTTTTCTTGTGGCCGCTGTCTGCTTAGTGATGAGCTGTCATCGAGCGAGCGGAGAGGGTAAGTTTCATCAAATTATCTAATTTCATCACTGTTGATACGAAGTGTTTTAATCGTGTGAAATTGTCTGAATATGTGGCTGTGTGCTCTGAAGGACAACTTTTGTGTTCATTGAAAAAAAAAGTGCTAAGGGACCAGAGATGATCAACCAAAGATACAAACTCACATTTGTTTAAAAAGAAATCTGTCAAATGTTGCGCAATTTTCTCGTCTATTGCAAGTGCGGGGGTTAACACTGAAATCTAAAAATCGTTACACCATCTTTTTATTGTGTGTTAAATTAATTATTTTACTTAAAAAAAAATAATAATAATTTTAGAGACCCATTATGACCCTTAATACTGGTGATGTCAATTCTTAAAGGGTTTTGCATACATATTTTTATACTATAATAGTCAGTGCAATTAAATTAAAAAAGATAAATTTGATTTGAGAAGGACAACATGTTAAGAAATTCATAAAACGTGCAAATCAACATGATCAGTGCAGACACCCTGAAATATTATCGTCCAGATCTTTTTGTTTTGTTTAGTTATGGTGATTTGATAAAGGCAGGTCAGCAGCAACAGTGTTAGTCACTGCATTGAAGGGACAAAGGTTAACGCTTATCAGCTATTTGATTCTGCAGGATCTGTAAACAAAGTGTTTTGTCCCAAATAAGTAAGTAGGCTGAGAATTTGGATTAAATAATCGTCTGTTTATTATTGTTGTAAAATGGAAAGCCTCGCACAATGCTGTGGTCAGTGCAGGAATGTAACAATAAGCCCTCTTTACAGCTCCTGACAATCCCTTTTATATTCACCAAGCCAGCAAGCCCGGGTGATAAGAATGAATGGACGCGTTTGCAATCACCCGGAGACATTTTCACATTTCTCAAACACCACAGTGACGGCACACACTCGCTGTTTTTACCCTGCTGGAAAGGCAAATATTGGTTATACTTGTATAAAACATATAGAAAACCTGTAGGACTACTTGCGTGTTTAAACAGTTTAGCATTCACTTTTTAAGATGACAGCATCAGAGACCTGCTGGTAAGCAGAGTGATACAGAGTTCACTCGTTGCCCCACATACCAGGAACTGTTCTACTTTTTTTTTTTATCTAAGCAGATGATTCAATAGAGGTCACTGATAACTTAACGAGCTATAACTAAATCTGTTAACAGCTCTTCATGTGGTTCCTCCACTGTTCAGGCTTTTGCAGTTCAAATCACAAGAAATACAGCATTTTTAAATTTAGTTTTTCATCATTGGCTCATTTTCAGTTTATGAGTAGCTAATTCGTTTTGTAATGAACTTCCACAATATTGCTGAAATGTATGGGAGGTGGCTAATTCATTCAAAATCTAAATAAAGCTTAAATTCTGCTTTTTATGGGAAGTTAAAATGTATTTGTGTATCAATCAATGCGCTGTCAATAGGTAATTTCCTTCATGTCTTTAACAAATACAGAGTACATTTCCAAAGTTTTTGTTCCTGTGCTCAATCTTGTCATGAGCACAGGACCAGTAACAAACACTCCTCCTTTGTCTGTACACACACTTAACCCACACCACTGCAGTATACGGCCGTAGTTTGATTTCAAGAGGCACTCTGAAAGTTAAGAAAAGTGCAGCCTCTCTCACCTTTCATCAAATTATAGCAAGGGGTGAATGGAGCGATGTCATCATACCAGTTTGAGCAAGAATTGTAAGACATAATTCAAAAGCAAGTTGTGTAATTGCACTGCACCCCTCCCACCTCCCAATCCTCCCACTCCTCTCAGACTTGAGAGCGAACCACACAAGGGAAGCGTGGAACCTGGGCCTCACACTGGTCGATTTCATAAGCTGGACTGACCAGTGTTGAAGTCAGGAAATCTTCTTAGCTACTTGTTGGTCGCTTTCCAGCCCAGCCTCATGGAAAAATGCACCTAATAATGAAAGCTTATATTAAGTGGCAGTGTGAATTGATTCAATTTATTTAGCATGGGCTGGCAGTTAAAATTGGAGTGCCAATTTCTCCATATAAGTGCAGATATGTCTTAGATTTCATACTTTCACCCACAGCCCCAGTTTGGGCCTCTTATGTAGTAACATTAGATTAAAGTCACAAAGCGAAGAAGCCGTTTTTCTGAAAAATAAAACTCAGCAGTTTATTTAAAGGGGCACTACGCAGTTTGGGAGAAGAAATTAAAACTCTGATTTTTGATGTTTACGATATTAATGAGGTAATGATACAAACTCAGAAATATTTATTTTTTCCATCACTGAATAAACAAGCTGGAAAATAAGGTCCCCAGAACAGTGTTTGAAGCTAGAAAGGTGGCAGGGTCTGCCACAAATAAACAAAGTAAAACAGTATGAAATTTTGTTGTCTTTTAAGGTCCGTTTGTTTGTTCAGCCATAAAAACGCATACAAAAATCAGGCAAGATTTACCTCTTCTTATTAGAATTTCTTCCCCAAAACTACAAAGTGCCCCTTTTTGAACACAAAGCATTCAGTCTTCTGATAACCTGAATGCCAAAATGTTCGGTCCATTGCATGATGAAACAGATTTTTAACCAGTTTTTCAAGCAGTCTCACTGTTTCCTATCAAACATGTTGGCTGGAAATGAGTTATGTCTGTCTCAATTTGAATATTGTGAAACCAAAAAGAAAAGATATTCAACTATTTAAAAATGCCACTTTTCCTTTGACTATCAGACACTTGAATGCCAAACCTCTGGCACTTACTATATATAAGTATATTGTCTTTTGCTTCACAGCGCCTTGTGTAGATAGTGAATATACTGTCTTTTTCAACAGATCTGATTGATTGAGTTGTTCAGTGAGGAGTCAACTTTGCAAAGCAGCTACTGCTAATTTGAAATCATTTGTTTCTTTTTGAAAGTTTGACGTTAAAAGCAATAGATTTTATTCTGTCTTTCATTGTAAATAGTGTCCGTTATTTGTGAAATCTTTTGTGAAAAATTTGAAAACGGTGAAATCGTCCCCTAAGTCCCTTTTTTGAAAATCGCAATTTGGTAAGATGTTAAGTTAAGAAAATTGTGGTGAAAATTATTTGGGCCTTCTTGTAAATTTGCCAGATGTTCTACATTAAGTTCTCTCTTTCTTTGAGTGCAAAACATTGTGTCCTTTTCCCCCCAGTGATGTACACGATAATGTGCATATAGAAAGAAGAAGTGAAATCGGATCACAAGTAATTTCTCAAGACGAGACGCATGTTAATGTCAAGTGTGAACTGACAGACTTAGAGCTGTGCACAAGAATCATTCAGGCTCAACACAAGGTCTGAACTGCATCTTCATCTCGTCGAGATGCCCACCATGGCAAAGTGTTACTGGAGAGATCATTGTGGCGGGAGCATCTGTGGACAGGGGTTTTTTTTCAAGATGAAAAACTAAACAATACTCAAATTCCGAATGAAGAGTATGAACTAGTTAAACCACAGAAAATATGTTTATAGGTTAATGTTTGTTCAAAGGCAACTGTCTACTACTGTTTGTCACAATACTGGAATTTTGAATTTTGATACAAGACCTTGAAAAATATAGATGTTCGATACTACAGGGGAAAGGGACTTAACATTGAGGGCATAACATTTTTGATTATTCTGTGTACTCTGTGTTTAGAACAACATTTAAGTTAATTTACTTCTTAAGGAGTTTGGGCGATGTGGGCCTCAACTTGCTGTTGGGGAGGACAGCGAAAACGTGTAGCTAGTGCTGGTGAGAATGTGAAATGAGTGTTGAAACTGTTTCAAATATTCAGAATTGATAGATTGATTTTTTTGACAACACTAATGTCTACACACCCTCTTAAAATAAGAGATTTGTATAGGCTATTTTTTGCTAAATTTCAGGTGCCACAGAACATCCAATGAAAATGTTCAGTCGTCTTTGATAGATTTCTTGGTGCATGTGCGACCAAAACAGTCGCACTCTGGATCCCTGCTAAACACACACTCATTTGTCACGGCAAGGGGCTCGCCATGCACCGATCTAGTCAGAGCAGGTCTTGTAAGGGGGGTGGCAATCAGCAACCTGGCACCTTTGATTTACACCTCCTGACAAGGAGAGCAATTGTAAGGTGTCCTCCGCACCACCGCCTCTCCAAAAATACCCAGAATGAAACACTACGCATGAACTGCACCACTGTCTCAAGTACCAAAGTCACGAGTTGTTTGACATATGGACAATAGAATGATTTTTGCACTTGTCAACCTCAACAATGGTCATCTAATCTTGGCTGACAGGTTCATGTTTGAAAGTTATACCATACCAAATTTGACCACAGAGGCGTCTGGAAAGGAAGGCTTGTTGTGTCAGTTCTTTACCCTTGACACTGTGACCCGGGGAAAAGTAAGTGTGCTTGTTATTGTGCTCTCACACTTTAGAGGTAATAATTACCTCATTGCCAACGTTGGCAGAGAGATACAATACATTTGTTGGAGAGTGCAGTGGGCAGCACGCACCTGACTCACCAAATGATCTTTGGTCAGGAGCCATTTCTTTACAGGATACACATCAAACAATCCCAAGAGGGAACTTTGTGGTTTCATAGGCTTGCTCTCTCACTCCAGTTCACTCTATTTAAAGACCAGGGCCTGAATAACTTTGGTTTCATTTTATTCCCTGGACTGACAGGAAGTGTATTGTTGGCCGGCTGCACTTGCCATGTAACCCCTACCAAACAGCTGGCACATTTGATAACCTACTCCACTCCCGGCCCTGCATAGAAGACATTTATAAGAGAGCCTGGTACTGTTGAGGATGACTCTTGAGCATTTTCACAAGAAGGGAGTATTTCTTAGAGTTGTAGTAATGCCACTTTCTAACTGCTGTAATATCTAATCCTGCACATCTAAAGAGATGACAAACTTCAGTCAGCTGTAACTGCAGACGTTACAGTTAAATGGTTGTATGCAGACTTATTGAACATTGCTTTGAGCTGAAATGTTTGTGCTAATGTATGCTTGTTTGCCTTTGATGTCACATTTAGGAGTATGACTTGATATCATCCAAAACAATCAGCTGGTAAATTTTCACCTTTTTGAAGTGGGAAATACCACAGAAACAGTTTGGAATATTTTGGCAGGTGTTCATTTGTCTGTCTATATGTTTGGACAGATTTTTGTCAGCGCGATAGCATCACAACCGTATAAAACGCAGTCAATGAACTTTCCAGTTGTGTAGTTGAGATCAAAAGGACGTGTTTGAAAATGGGTGTGATGCGAGCAAGAAGTTGGGGCATAGTTAACCCTATTTTACACCACCGGCCCACATTAGTCATCCTGGAGACACCTTTAGAAAGCCAAGGTCATGCCCCTTCTGGTGGACCTCATGGGACATTATTTCTTAAAAATGTGATCCTGTTTGAATTGTGCCATGAATTACACATATTACTGCTTTGTTTAGGGTGCTGTTGGAATTAGTTCTAAAACCTGGAAATAGGTTTTTTGCACTTCTGGTACCCCCTTCTCAAAGTCTATTGGTTTCTTGAATAGGTTTTTAGTTAGATGACTGTAACAAGGTCTGTGGTTTACACAATCTTAAAAGATTTTCACGTTTCATTCCAAGACATGAATACATGAGTATATACCTCACACATCTTTAATGCATTTACGTGTGCAAATACGGTGGCAAGTTGCTAAATGAGACTGCAGAGGTTGTTGGGGACGTTCTACGTCATCATGCAAACTATTGTAACTCTTCAACCTGTAGATTGATCACTTTATAGTGTAGTAATGGTGGTGACCTCAGTGTACTTCGTATATAGCATTAGCTGTTTCTCTTAGAATTAATGTTTTGTTTATGGTGATTACATTTACGTTTTAAAAATGATTAAAGTGGCGTTTATCTGTGAACATTATCTTGAGTGTGCAAAGCTTATTTTCTCCAATAACCAAAAATCCAACTGAAAAATCCCAAAGGCTTTTTGTGTCAATGTGTCCCTGACCCTGCAGCACTCTCTTGTAAAGGGAGCCACTACAGAAGCAATTTTTTATATGGGATTAAACAGGGATTTATGTGTCTGCTGTGGACAGATTTTGTCAATGAAGGCAGAAGTTATTGAAAGTTGCTTTCTGTGTTTATGGTATACCTTAAAACCGTAGGTTTACAACCATTCTCAAAGTGGATTACATCACATGTGAGTTTGGACACAGTGAACGTGTATCTCTGTGACCTCGACATTTTGTGGTTGGTTTGAGGCTAGGTTGGAAAACAAGAGAACAGCGAAACCTTGAAAAGGGAAGTGTTGCAATGACTGAGTGTTTGTGTTTCTGCGTGCTTACTGAGGCCTCAGTTCTCTCCAAGGCCCAGCGATAATATACGGCATCAGTCTAACTACCTGTTGCCCCTCCCCATACTCTATCCACCTCCTTTACAAGATCAGAAGTGTCGGTGCCTGTTGATGCTTGCAGTTGTAGTGAAAGGATTGTGGGGCTATACATTCTGGACAGACTGTGCAGAGCTGAGATTCTTGAGTGTTTATGTACATAATTTGTGTTCACACTACAGATTTATAGTTCATTTAAATCTAGGACCAATTTGTGACCTAGATGCAATTTGCATCAGGTATTCACAGTGCTGTCCATGTGGAGTTATCACGAGGACAGCGGCATGTTATCATTGAACCTACATAATCACTTGGTATTATCTAGTCCTGTTTGCAACTTGTCTGGCATTTTGTTCTCGTTGTGGGCATATTTTTCCTCTCCAACTTGATCAAGTGTATGGATTTCCTTTACATCTGGCTGACTTGACTCTGGTCTGATCACAGCTTGAACCAGACATTGAGATGTAGCCTGCTGGATCTGAACACATTCTTATAATTTGCTATAATGTGCAACTAAAGACTATTTGTATCATTATATTTAGAGCTGCACATTTAATCAAAAATATAATGGAAATTGCAATATGGCAGGTTGCAATATCCAAATCACAGAAGCTTTTGATTAAGGTAGATTACAGAGGTGTTCTGGCCTACAAATATTGTTCTCCAGATACAAGACATGTTTGTTTGGTACAGACATCAGCAAATGTCCTATTATCATGATTTTTAAAGTCTTTCTGTCTTTTCCAGAACCTTTTTACTCTATCACTTTATCTGCAGTTTAATGAGTTGGAGATAGATCTGTTAGCATGCAAGCTCTGTCAGTAGCTTCTACTATTTTACCCACAGCACCTATAGGACAGTTTCTTCCACAGTTGAAACTTCCAGAAAGCTAGTATATGAACCTTCAAACTGCTATTTTCAATTGAACTTTTGTGCTTTACTTCCATTGAAGTTTTCCTTGTCATTGTGTTTTTCACTGCCACTCTAATGCATTTCTTCACTTTAATTGGCCTCTGCATTTGAAAAGTTCTATATTATAAATCACTGTTTCCTTGTTTTGTTCATAGGACAAATCCTTAATCAATAAATCAGTAATCCATGTAATTATGAACACGTTTTTCCTCGCTCACAGTGTTACTGAAAGTGGAAACCATCATGCTGCTCCTTTTTAATTAATCTTAAAAGTTCATTTGTCTCAGAGGTGCAGGCAGCGAGACACCTTTTGAAGGTATTGGTCAATGAAAATCAGCCTCTCTAATGACTAATTGAGGATTCGGAGCACAGTGGCTTCTTTTTTCAGTCTCCAGGCTCAGAGTAGGTGATGTTTTGAGAGCTGGAGCTGGCCTTGTCACCATAGCAACCTTTGTGAAGTCTCCCACTTTATTTCTCTTTCCCGACAATACAAGGAGCATTTCAATCCTGGGATGCACCTGGTTGTTTTGATTGAGATATGCTGTGGACTGAGTTTTACTTCTGCCAAAGTTTTGTTTGTTCCCACATTGAGAAGTCAGCTCAGACCGTTCTTCCTCTGCTGCCGCTCTTAAATTCCTCACTTACACACCAGCACTGCCATGTTCCAGTTTCCAATGTGAGCCACTACCGGTACGGCCGGAGTGTATTAGATTCTCTATTGGGAATGTGGTGCTAAAAATACTGGCCTGGCTGAAAGTGTACACTGATAGAAGCCTGGACTCGCCGCCCTGTGATGATTCCCTTACTCACAGGGTCACTCAGTACTCTGCTGGCTGACTTGACTACACAGCCACTACCCCTCATATTGCACACTGCCAGCGTCTTTGCCTGTTAAAGTCTTCTGTTTGAGTGAGTGTGAGATCTCGTGCGAGAAAGATGGAGGCTCTTTGTAGTTTTATGTGTTTCTTGATGGATCTACAGTAAGCCTCCTCTGGCAGATGCCATCAGTTTGATAGGAAATGTTTCATTTGGAGGTTGATGTGTTGTAATTACAGGCTTGTGGCATGCCATCCATCCTTACAGTTCAGCTATCCTCCCTAAGACCACAAACACATGTCTAAAAGTAGTTTAAAAAGAGAAATGTACTTTATAAGAAGCCAAGGTTCTTTTAATAGCTTGCAGTTTAAACCTATGTTAGGAGATTGTGTGTGTACAAAGTTGTAGGCTGAACTTTAGATAAGTGCTGTGGATCGAGCATGCTGGTTGAGGTCATGGAGTGAAAAACTTTGGTGTGCGTGCGTGCGTGCGTGCGTGCGTGCGTGCGTGTTGTCTTGTACTGTTATGCAACAGAAGGTGTAAAACGAGCTGCTGCCATAAAGAGGTGCACGCCTAGCTGTTATACTGCTTCCCCACATGGCTGACCAGTTGGCCTGATGTGCTCAGCTCAGTGGTGGGTCGGTTGGTAAACAAATACAGTCCTCTCACCAGGCAGCACACCTCCAGCTGCACTCATGACTTTGTGAACTGTAAAATCAGGGCTGGAATGTCCCACGTTGCACCTGCAAAGACAAACATCTTTATGGCTGTCATTACTTATGTGACACAAAGCATATATTCAAGAGCTTGGCTGATGTCCCAAAGAAAAGTTGAGGAAATCCTTATTACTGTCAACACTCTCCATAAAGAGCCCCCTGAGTGTTGTAGTGTTTGATATATTTCACAGGTGGTTTCCCGATCGCTGTGCTGCATTATCTGGAGTAGGGCAGTGCAATATATATGATATATATCATTATGCTGTAATGAGACTATGTACCTTCATGAGATTTTTGGGTATGTTATATCGTGATAAGGGTCTGTCATGTCTTTTACTGATTGACGCTGTGCATTACAGCAAAGTGATGTCATTTTCATAACTTACCAGACTGTTTTACTTGCTCGAATACTTACTTTTACCCACTTAGTCTTTATTAGTCATGTGTTTTATACTTTGTTACAGTGTCAATAGTCATCCCTACAATATTGTTGCAGTATCAAGTCAAGGTATTTGGTCAAAACTATTGTGATATTTTGGGTCTCAATTCTTGTATTTATGAAGTGCTTTTGAGGCCATTTCAAAATATTAAGATATATATTATAAGCTAAACATATTGTGATATTATTTTGAGGCCTACTGCCCAGCCCTAATCAGGAGTCTCGGTACAGTTCACATTCTAATAAAGCTGAAACAGTTGGTTGATTCATCGATTAGTTGATTGTACGTTTTTTGTCATTCAGTCATTCATATTTGGTTTATTATATTATTGGTTTCTTATTTCATTGTATGATTTACAAAAACAATTGTACAAGACAAATAATACACTTTTGCCCACCATACTTGTACACATTCCATGAGCAGAAGAGGAGCAGGAAAAGAAAATGTATATTATCTGCCCCTTTATTAATAATAATAACTAATAAATAAATACTGTAGATACAGATGGCCACCCTGTTTTGTTTACCTTCTTTTTCCACAAAGCATATACATATTCGACAAAACATACATAGACAATTTAATCTAAAAAAAAACTAAAATACATATTTGCTCAAAGTAGGTGTCGACGCATATGTCTTTTTCAGGGCCCATACCGATTATTATAAATCACAAGCTCTTTGTGTCAAACTTTTAAACAGCAACCAGTAATGAAATGAACCTACATACAGTTTACTAAGTCCTTTTCCCAAGTACAATTTCTAGGTACTTTACTTGAGTACTTTGATTTTCTGAACTTTTGTAAATTGTTATTTTGCAGATTCTAATTATTCAGTGTTTAAAGGCTATATATTGCGTCAGATAGTGTTGTTGGTGGGACACCGTATGTGAGGATGTTGCATCAGAGCCAAAGTAGCACATTTTTAAATGAGCTTTTTTAAATCGACAAACTGGAAATCACTGATACTGATTATAGGAAAAATGCTGATTATCTGTCTACCGCTTGCTTGAAGTAGTGACCACTTGAGTGGTTAAGTAATTTCTTCAAGCAAAAAGGCCAAAATTCTATTGTATCTAACTTCCTGAATGTGGGGATTTGCTGCTATTTTCTGGTATATATATAATTTGAAATTAGACAATATTGGGTTTTGGTTGAGTTAAACAATTAGTTAAAAGACATCACCTTGGGATCTGACAAATTGTGCAAGGCTTTTTTCACTATTTAGTCAGGAAATAAACAAAATGATTATTTGAAAAGTTAATCGACAGATAAACAGTAGTTGGTCACAAGCCCTACATTAATCTCTAGCACTGTGTCTTTGTGATTCAATAGAATTTTAAATTATATAGGCAACAAAAATGTTACCCAAAGTTAAGGAATTCTTCATCAAACAGGATCATGTGTCTGAGTGAGGACTGACAAAGCCACAAATCTACTACTGGTGAAATACACTGCCATTAGTGCCACAGTTCCCCTCTCAGACAAATATTTTTAGTGCATTAGCTAATGTTTTTTATGGTCTTGACTTTCAGAAGCAAATCCATAAATCAACTAAGCGTAACCAAGGATGAGCACAGCCTCAGTCTGATGACAGCACTCCATATTTGACGGTGGCTCATGGCCAGATATGTGGTTGCTAAACAAAGTGTCACTGAAGATGGTCTGGTCTTCATCAAAGCCAGAGACATAACCACATATTTCTCTGTAAAATATCCCCTCTAATTACCAAGAGAGCAATTTCTTTTCCTCCTTGAGACCATGCCTGACTTACTCGACCCTGTTTTTCCAGTTTAGAGAGCAGACGTCTTGCCTAACGCATTAGTCACGTTCAGCAGTTGTAATCCTTCCGAGAGTCATAACATTTCCTGTTCATTTATGCAATACTGTCCAGTTACCCAGAAAACTTAACTGTTCAACTCAGTCTTTACCTGAAGCATTGTTTGATCCTTGCATTAACTTTAACTCATACATCTAGTTTCTAAAGAACCCATGTCTTTCCCTTTTTTGTCTTGTTAGTTTGTCCAAGCAAGGACATCCGGAACAATGTGACCAACCTGCAGACACTTGAGAACTGCACTGTGATCGAAGGCCACCTGAAGATCTTACTCATGTTCAGGACCAAGCCCGAAGATTTCCGAGGCCTCAGTTTCCCCAAACTGATAGTGGTCACCGACTACCTGTTGCTCTTCAGAGTTTACGGCCTGGAGACCCTCAACGACCTCTTCCCCAACTTAACTGTGATCAGAGGCAACAACCTGTTCTTCAACTATGCTCTAGTGATGTTCGAGATGCTCCAGCTGCGAGAGATCGGCCTCCATAGCTTGATGAACATCACCCGTGGAGCTGTGAGAATTGAGAAGAACCCAGATCTCTGCTATCTCTCAACTCTGGACTGGTCCAAAATCCTCGACACAGTGGAGGACAACTACATAATGGCGAACAAGAACGACCGAGAGTGTGGAGACGTGTGCCCAGGGGCAGCCATCGGAAAGACGACCTGCCAGACGACCACCATCAACGGACACTTCAGTGAGCGCTGCTGGACTCAGAACCACTGCCAAAGAAGTAAGTAGTCCTCTGTTATACTCTTATATCATTTATTGTATTTCTGTGATTCCTTTTTTTTGGTTTTATGGTCATGCAATCTGAAACAACAAGACTTCCTCGATCTGATCTGTCGTGCCACATATCATGGTCCTGGATGATGGCATTTGTTAAAACAGAATGAATGGTGGTAGTAGCAGCAATTCAATTGGGGTTAAGGAAGAAGTCTTGCACTTGCAATGGATGTGCTGTATCGTAGGCAGCTGGACTCATTTCATTATTATTATAATTATTATTATTATTTTTATTACTCTACCACTGCTTTACAAGTTTTTAGCGTTTTTATAAGTTACTAAGAAGATTGCTTCCCCTCCAGCGACTTCATTTTTTCAGATTTTATGCATGAGGTGACTAACATCTTGGATTCCCTTTTAATACCGTGAAATGAATATAATGGTCCTGGACCATGGCTTAATATTGTACAGTGCTAGAGAACTTAATCGCTTGCAGCTCTGATAAAAGATTCATCGTTTATTCCCAAACATTTCTAATCTTGTGGGTATATTTGCATCTTTTTATTTGTTTATGATGGTACATCATCTGTTGCTGTATTTATTAAGTGGCTTATGGATTAATTTGGGTAAACTACTGAACATATTGATCAATAATGGATAAACCCCTTAAAATTCTCCTAGTTAAACTTAAATTTCAGTATTTCAGTCAGCATGAAACATTCTTAGTTTTATTTCTACAATAGGTTGTAATGCTGAAAAGTAAATTGTAGGGGTCTAACGGTTCACAAAAGTCAATGCAAGGTACCGTGATGATTCGTTATGAATACATGCTACATTAAACCGCAGTTATAACACCGGAAATATTAGCACTACACTTGTTTTCGATGAGTAATTGTATCAAGCACTCAAAGTTTTTCACATGAGCAGCAGCAGCTGTTTGCATAGTTCTTCTCAGCTATTTTCCATCAACACATCATTTTCCATTTCCATTGCCCTTTTCCATTGCTTTTGCCACACGTCCAACCAGTCTAACACTTACAGAATTCAACTCTCCATTTTGATCAAATAATAGCACATGAGAGTTAATGATTAAAATCGAATTATGAATCGCAGCCAAAAACTTCCGAAAAAGTTAGTTGTGTCCCTTTTTAGTGTTGAAATATCAGAGCTGTATCATTTGCTTAGGTTTAGTTAAGTAGGCCAAGTTCTGTGTCAATGCAGCTCAGACCGCACTATGACGTTTACGCAACACCTCGCTAGTTAGTCTTTGAATGTTTACTCTCAACAGACTGGAGTGTTGTCATTGCTCATGTTATGTGGAGGAGGTACAGAAGGTATCAGACATCATGGCACATCTCTCACCGTGCCCTTTAATCACAGCTCTTCCGTCCCTCTGTGTCTTGGCTTTTACTGTAAAATGACAAGCCCACCCCATTTCACACTGCCAAAGAGTTCAAGTTCAAGTGCTGAGAAGAATTTTGCATATGGGTGCTGTCTGAACACCTTGGCTCGCACTATTACGCAACACAGAGTACATTGGTTTAACAGTTCTTTTGAACGAGTTTATCTGCATATTCCTTTCTTTACAGGTTTTTATTAATGTTTGTTTCATTGTGGTGGCTACATGCAGTTTCTGTTTATCTGAGCGAGGTCCATTATTATGCTCCTCGTTCCCCTTGCCACTGGTTTTTATAGGTTTCCAATTAATTACTTTGTGCTGTAGGTGATCAAACTCATCACAATTTGCAGAACAGGCTCAGAAGGCAGTTTGTCAAATGGTGATGGAAGTCCAGGCAGATGTGTGTTATATAAAAAGTCTCACAACAGAGATGATTTCCTTATTGTGTGCAATGACAATGAATCAAGACCAGGTGCCATCTGGCAAGATCTGATCTCCAGTCATGGGTCTGCATTCTGCAGGGGCAGGGCCTGTGGTCCTGTGGTCTGGGCCCAGCGGTTTTTCGCCTACTTTCACTAAAGCATGAAAAGATCTGCTAAGCCTGAGCTGGAACCACAGGGCAGAGTGCAAGGAATTCTACATCCTTAGATGTACCCTTTTACTGCTTTTTATAGGCTTATTGTATTTCTTAAAGTGAGCTACTTTTCCCAAACTTGTTGCATTTCATTGTGGAGTCCAATAAAATAAGAGGCATTTTAGAGATTAAAAAAAGGCATTTTTCCCATCCTACTCAAATAGAGACGTGGCATTTAGCTTTCTTAATTAAAAGATCAACTTGAAATTAAGGATTTTGCTGTTTTGAAATGTTTTGTAATGCAAAGCATAGTCAGTGGTGACTGCCGGGCTGCACCCACTTTATGTACTTTGTACACCAACAGAAAACAACGCTGCAGGACCACGAGGCTTGGCTTAGCTCCCAATATTTGGAGTCACAGCCTATTTCCCTTCCCTGCTTCTATAACAGGGATCATTTGAGCGTCTCCCAGAGCAGCCACTGTTGATTTCCCCCTCCTTTTCAGCAAAGTGGCAAAACAAGGTTGCAGGAGATGCTCATTACCGAAGCTGATTAGATTCGTCTTCAGGCACCCACACAAACGCATACCATGTCAGCAGCTGTAATGGTGGCAAATACAGGACATCATCCTGTAAAGCATCTTTCACATTTTTGCAATAAACTGTTTTGGGTGAATTTATGTTTGATATTTTATGGAGTTTTATTAAAGGTCAAAGCCAGAAAAACATGCAAAAAATGTCCTAACAGAGGTTGAATACTTGTTGTGTTGTATTGGAGGCTGAAACACATTATTTTCAGATAGCTTCTTCTGTCCAACCAACAGTCCGAAACTTAAAGACTCTTCATTTAATATCAGAAATTACAAAGAAAAGCAGCAAATCTGGATATTGAAGAACCTGGACCCAGCTAATTCTTGATATATGTACTTGAAAGTGATCAAGATAATAATTTCTAGATTATTAATTTTCTTTCGATTGACTATCTAAATGCCACTTTTGACAGCATCAGCAGACCAACACATTACTGAGAAGTGAATGTACGTTCAGTGTGATTGATCTGTTTATCACCTGCAAAATGGAATAAGACAGATCCTGAGATATATCTTATGAATGTAGTCACTAAATAACAGTTTACTGTATGACGTGTCTTAGCATGTCCGGATATCAAAACACTTAATGCAGAATAAAACCAAATTGTGCACGCAACACTGTCCATCCTGTTGTTCATATCTGTATTTGTTATATCAGGGCTATACATGTTATGCAAAAAAAACCTGCAGTTTATTTAAAAAAAAACATTTTTTTTTTACTGACAATCATCAATAATTGCGAACCCTTAGTTCTGTCTTCTATTTTTTTATATCAAGTCTTTTAGCAGGCTTATCAAATCTGTTGCACAACAAATCTGACCTGTCTATCCTTTTAAAAATTGAAATGAAATTATGTGCTGGTGTAGAGAGAAATATTAGTTGAGCCTATTTACTTGAGATGAATTACTATTTCTTGCCAACACTCATTTGAAGATAATGGACATCTGATTGTGTTTTGGCCGTTATGTGGCACAGGTTTTTTGTCTACAAGCACGTCAGCTTAGTCTGAGCTCTGAAAGGGGCTGGCAGCTGAAAATATTGGCTGTGACTCAAATAAGGAATCTGGAGCTTCCTATTGGGACGTTATTGTTTTCCACCGTGAAAACTGCACTGACAGTTTGTCCATCTGTCAATCAGATGTTTCAATTTCCAAGTAACTTTTAACATTTTATTTCTTTATTAGAGAGTTGACAGTTTAGAGATGTGGAACGATGGGCAACTACGGAGCCTGGCCAGATTTAAACCAGGGTTTCACGAGAAAACCCAAGGGTGCCCCTAATCTTGCATATCTAATGGTCTTATTCAAATTTGAGGAAAATGCCAGTGGAATTATGTAGTGCCTTCTGAGTCATATTAGTGCCCATAATTTCTAATTATTGAAAAATTAAATCTAATGGTTTTTCCTTTCTAGTTTTGACACGCAGAGTTTTACGACATCTGTTGTGTGCTTTTACAGTAATTTTTACAGTAATGTTGTCAGTAGCATTGTTACTTACAACGGTTATAGTGGGCTGCTGGGGGGCATTATAAACTAATCGTGGATTGTGCATGCAGGATGTTGTTTTAAAGCTTTTTGTGGAGTTTCAGACAGAACCATCAGATCTTTAGCAAAGACTGTAACTACTGCCAACTACAGAAGCTAGGAATTATTTTAATCATTGGAAGTGTCTCTCACTCAAATGACCAAGTTATTTTCATTGGTTAATCCATCCATCCATTTCTATGTCTTCATGATTTTCTATTATATTATAATAATTCGGTTTATTATTGTAGTAATTAAATCCAGAATGCATCTGCTAATGTGTATTCTTAAAAACAAAGGGTCTTTGTTGTAATCAAATGCAGCTTATGTTTGTTCTTTTATGGGAGCAGAATCTGTTGCAGGCTTTTCACCAAGCCCAGAGAGACATATAAAAGGGCATGAATGTATTTCCCTGGTGGCTGATATTTTACACACATTATTAAGTGATCTTAATTATCTACCCTCAGCCGGAGATGAGACGGGGGGGCCCTCCTTAGCTGCTACAGCAGCTTTCACCAGTGTTTGGGTTGCAAGATCTGTTACATATGTAATAAGCTCCCATAAGGTGGAGAGCAGCTCTTAACAGACGCCTCAACCTCTGATTTGTTTGGCACTCACCACACTTGTAGCACGTGTGCCTCTGTAGCCTGTGGGCAGATGGAGACTACTGACAGTTTTGGCAGGCTGTCACAATTGGAGTATTGCTATGAATCCCATGTGAGTCGGGTCAGGTAAGGTGTCGGACGTTTCTTGATATGGATGTTCCAAATTTAATCTTGGCTCATATCACATATGTCTGTCCACCAATCACATGATGGAGATTTGTCAGGGTCACTGTGTGTGTAATGGCAACACAAACAGTGGCTTATAAATCACAAAGGGACGTAACCTCTCTCTGTGTGTGTGTGTGTGTGTGTGTGTGTGTGTGTGTGTGTGTGTGTGTGTGTGTGTGTGTGTGTGTGTCAGAACTTGTGAAGGCACTGGTTCAGAGTGAGTGAACTAGAACTTTATCTCAGAGAAATGAGTGTATGCAGAGACATGCATTCACAAAAAATGAAAATGCATAAATGCGCACTAAATTTAAAACAGACCTGAACAAAT
>OMLP01033535.1:8096-34813 GCA_900302685.1 Spondyliosoma cantharus
TTTTTTTTTTTTTTTTTTTTTTTTTTTTTTTTTTTACATCACACTGGCAGCGTGGTCTGCATCAGGGCCTGAAGTAATGCCAACAGGAACAAATGGAGCACTCGCAGCTTTTGTCTCCTCGTAATGGCCTGTCATTTAGCAGAAACGGCCGCTTCTTTAATCACTTTAGAAAACCGAAAACACCGCTTTGAAAACTTCCCTTGTCGGGGAGAGAGAGAGAGAAAAAAAAAGTCAGAAAAGCTCCAGACACTTAGCAGAGGTGTTTAGTCACACTAATGTGACCAAAGGAGCGCCCCGCTACCCGGGCGGAGAACAAAATCTAAAGCGAGGTGGTCACGCTCTGCAGCCCGGCAGAGTGCAAAAATACGCCACATTTGCATCGGCGTATTTTCTGATAACTCTGCTGACCGTGCTGCCGCTCCTCCGTCGCTCGGAAGATGCTCCAGACGGATCTTTCTCCTAATATATTAAAATTCTACCTGTACGCAAGCTGCAGGTTTTTTATAAACGCGCCTTCGCCGGCTTCATCGCAAGCAAACGATGCACATTCGGACTCGTATCGTCTCCACAAAGCGCACATTTTTAATTTTTTTTTTTCCTCCCCGTCCTCATCTTGACCTTTAGAAGCCGAACCTTTGTCGTGTCGTTTCGCCGGGCCGCGGCTCGTGTTCCTCTTCCCCTCCCAGCCTTCTTCCTCCTGCCATGCTCTGCTGTTTCAGCCCTGATTGTGTCTCCTTCATCTGTCTCGGCCCCCTCCGGCTGTCTGGGAGGAACCGACAGTGATGGATGCTAATCACTTTGCCCGTGTGCCCGTGCACCCCCCGGCGCCTAGTCAACAAGCTCAGCCCAGGCTTTCCCCTCTCTCTCTCCTCAGCTTATGAATAGACGCGCTTGCTCCCTTCGTCTCTGACGAGACCGTCACTTACTGTCACACACCTGCGCTCCATTATCGTTGGGCTCGTACAGTCATCGTTGCGCTTAAGAGGATAGATATTAGCATGCGCGAAACAAAAAAAAAAGAGATTACAGCGTATCTGTACTTTGTAAAAAATCGTCCTCGAGCTAAAAATAAATATCAAAACCTTGATTTATTGAACTCTCTGTTTGATGTGAGATACTCGGAGCCTCTCATCTGCTCTGCGTTAATAAAGTGCAGGGAAAGAAACACTTTACAGAGTCAGACAGACAAAAATATCCGATATCGGTGCTTTCGTGGCCCTGAACAGTTTTATTTCCTGAGCTCGAAGACGAGGTTCTTGCCCAGAGAGATCTCCCGATGAAGCCTCCCCAGAATAAACCACTTTGATCGTCTCGGGCTTCGTGTCATTGTTTGTTTGCACAGATGGCTTCTGTTGTGTTGATCGCTGTGGTTTGTCGCTTATGTTAATGGCGCTGAATATTTCCGCGGCTGTGGCGGATTAGAAAGTCATGTTTCGCAAACCATTTTAAAAATTGGATCCAATCCACAGAAACCTCCCGCAGCATTAACTGCGGATCATTAGGGTAAAGAACACGATCTCTGAATCGTGACGATGTATTTCCCCAAAGTTCACATCGGCTCCGCGGTCGGTTCACGAGGCATTTTTGCCTGAACGGAGACGAGCTTGTTTCTCACTCCTAAACAAATTGAATGCGTGCGGTAAGTGCCTCGCTGTAGTCCTGGTTCGGAATTCAGAAATCCATTTTCAGTAATGAGCTGCTGGATTTCGTTGTCAGGGAATATTTCAGGCAATTAAATATTGATGAAAATCACCCACACGGCAGTGTTAGAAGGAGAACTCCAACTCTCTCTAACTGATGACTGATTGCCATGGTCTTCCAGAAAGCTGGTGGAAATTAAAATTGAAGGCGACCGGGTCTGTGTTCGTCTTATTCAAACAGCTGTGTGTCATTAGTGTGTGGGAAGTGAGTGCAAATTAAAAAGAAAAAAAAAGGAGGTCCATTTTGCCTGCAGCCAGAACTCCCAGATCTTCACCTCATCCGGTTGACTTTCGCCAACTCTGTTAGGCTGTTGTTCAAACGACAGATTGTAAATGTCCAAGGACACAGAATAGAAGTCCAGTCGAGAGAGAGAGAGAGAGAGAGAGAGAGAGTGCTGCCCTTGTCTTTCTCTTCCTCGTGGAACAAAAGAAGAGTGGCTCAGATCGATCGAAGTGTGGATCTCAGATTATGTCACCGCGCTGAATGTTTTCAGAAACATATTTTAGCGAGCCGCTGAAGCGTTACACGAGTACGTCTGTGACAAACTCGTTTTGCCTGATTGAAACGGCAAGAGACCAAAACCAAGCTCCGCCCACCTCTGAGCATCAGGAGTGTTTATTGGTCCTGTGCGGCCCAATGCATTCTGGTTGTTGTAGGTTGTCTTATAAAAACAGCAGCAGTTGAGATCCCCGAAGCCTTTTCACCTTTTTTAGTATGCAAACCAAACATTTCTGCCTCTTTTTTTGTTTTGTGGGGGTGAACAGTAAAACATGTTTTTCACAATTTCTCATTTCTGTCCTGTTTTGTCCAGCCAACACTCCAGACTTCAGAGATATCCTCATATATACCACACAGAGGACAATACAAGCAACAGATCCTCACAAGAATGTGGAATATTTTACATTTTCGTGATCAAACCGGTCGCTAATTTGATTTCTGATCCATTCTGGCTCAGAAATCTAGCAAAGATACATCCCAGCATGCACAGTCAGTGACTAAATGAAAATATTTCCTGCATTGGTCAGACCCAGACTGACATTCTTAAAATGAAAAATGTTACTTTTTCCACATTTTCTCTCGTTAAGTTTGGACAAACCTTCCTCTGAGCCGTCCTCGGTGGATCATGGGACATTGGAGGCTGCGAGGCGAAGTTATTATGTCTCACACATTCACTAAAATGAAGGCCACATTCCCTGAAGCCTGTCTTCGGGGGGTGGGGGGTTATGGTCAGGTAGGACACGTTCAGCGCAGTAATGCGTCGGATCCAGTCCGTGAACTGTGGCTTGTGTCTCGTCTCTCTTCAGCAGCCATCAGCTCGTTGAGTGTGGGTGGTGAGCAGGTTTACAGTGAAGCCAGTGAAGTGCGTTGACCTGAAATTGACTCTACACGAGAGCTGCAGCGCATTGATTCAGTCGGCACCACCCTCGTGGAAAAGTGCCACCGCTACCGATTCATTTTGGATGAATATGAGCGATGGCGGCGCCGTCAAAGAAGCACAGCAGTGTTCGTGTGTTCGTATGTGGACTGTTTGAGAATAATTGTAAAACTTAATGAGTCCTTTTTTTTTTTCTTTTTTTTTTGGAAGTACTAAGCATGTACGTGCATATTTTTAAAGAGAGGATAGTCTAAAGTCACGATCTGAACACTCCAATGTAAATTATTTCACAGACACATTCAATTATCTTTATTATCTGCGGCGTAACCGCGGGCAACATATTAGAACAAGCTCATGCTGACTTCTAAGATAATGAGAAAGAAAAGGGAGGAAAACACGTCGCATTATTTCTTTTATGAAGCTTTAAATTGTGGTGGAAGAAAAGCAGTAGTACATCTTTGTTGTTGTTGAGCGTTCAACACACGATCTGTCTGTTTCTGTAGTTAGAAAACCCTTTACAAGCGGCGGCAAGGTCACCCGGAGTGTGACAAACGCTGTGTTTCATCAAGAGCAACATTGTGCGTTTTTTCCTGGAGAAAATTCAGTGTGATTGCTGAAAGCTCTCTTGCAGCTCCTGCAGCTCGCTCATAGCAGTGATTTGTGTTGTGCCGCCTTCATTTTTTCTTTACATCTCGCTCTCTGGTGCTGAAAACTGCCCGAAACACAAACACGTGCATGATGAGAACCGCAAGTGTCACGCAAAACGCGAATTAAAGTTGGGCAAAGCTGAGAGAATGTATGAAATGAGTTCTCAGCTTCTTGTTTGACCGGGAAAGACTGCAAAAGCCTGGTCACGTGAACGGGGAACAGATATATAAGGCCCTGATAAGACAACCGGAGAGGACATTCGTTAGAATAAGTTATTCTGTTAATGGCTGTCTGGTTCAAATTGGACGAATTATCGGGGATTTATAGCTGGTTGAATCGTTCGACTGCACCCTGAATAAGGCGTCATGGTCGTGTTCAACCCAGTTAGCTAACTGCTTTCCTGCAAAACCACAGATGAGTTCAGACTGAGTGTTTATTTATGTTGGATTTCGTTGGATGCTGGATTGGTTTGGCTTAAAATACCTGTTTTGGTTCCCACGCTCATGGATGTAGATCGTCCAACTTCCCGTAAAGAAACGGACGATTTTGGACGCCACAAACAGCTGGAAGTGTTTAAACATATCCAGTTGTGTGACTCGAACTGCAGCCTTGTCGGCTATAATACAACACCTCCAACCTCCTCCACTTCCTGCTGTGAAAGTCAGCTAGTGACTATTTAACCCTGCGATATGCTACGTTTGCTACAAACATCAACCATGGACGTGTTTTTGGTTGAACATTAACTCCTAACATTGTATCCTGGCGACGGGGCTGATCCCCGCAGCGTCATCCACTGAATCCATAGATGGCAATTTTCTTCCACGCCTGAGGGTTGATGAGATACGCACCAAAGGTCACACCACCTATCTGAACATGCTTTTTTAGCTTTGGAAACCACGTTTTTTTTTTCCAGCAGCAGGGCATGTAGGACGAGCAGCACGTCAAAGAACGGATGTGTGAAAATAGAAACATGAAGAGCAGAGGTAAAGCAATCGCGCTCGTTATGTAGTCGGCCCACGTGCGACGGTCGCACGCACGAGATGCGATATGCACACAAGAGATAACAATTTCCTTCCAAGTGGGAGCTCAGTAGTCGTTCAACGGCGGAAGAATCATTTCCACTCGCTTTGGATGCTCTCGCTCTGCCCCCACGGGGAGTTTCTGCTCCGTGCAAGAAGTGAGGAATCCTGACCTCTGAGCTGAACCTCTAAATCAAGATGAGCTGGAAGAAGTCTGAAGATGTGTTTCGCTTGCTTAGTTATCCTCAAGGCTATTTCCTGTCACAGCCACTCGGAGCACTGACAGAGAAGGATAGCCCCCAGGCAGATTGTTTTGGCCACTGGCCCATACATGCATTGAACTTTAAAGTTGGCACGAGGTCCGTCTCGCTCTGTGTGCGAGTGGAATCCACTCCGGGGGGGGAAGTTCGGTTCACGAGGCTGCCATGCGGGGCGGAGACGGACTGATAATGGGAGCGTCTCAACCGCATAATTTAAATCAAGTCAGCGTGTTCGACAGGCTGATTGTAGCTAAATGCACCTGAACGTACCGCACAAGGTCACATCACGTAACATCGAGTACGTAACGTGTAATTAGCCTTTAGCGCCCGTCTAAGCTGACTAGAGAAGGCGTAGAGGTGAGAGAGAGGCTGCAGGGTGAGGAGGAGTTGGCACATGAAATTGTTCAGCCGCTCGTCTCGTAACGGGTCGACATCGCGCCGCATGATTCACAAAAGCAGAGCTGCAGTGATTCGCTGATTATTGCATAAGCAAGAATCTCAAACACTCGTCGGCTCCAGCTTCTTAAATGTCCGGATTTGAGGGTAAATAAAGAGTCTTTTGGTTTTTAGTCGACAAAAGAAGCAATTTGAAGACGTCGCTTTGCGCTCTGGGGAAAAAAAACCAAAAACGTAATGAGCATTTTTTTTCTCACAACTTTCCCGACAATTTATGCACCAAACTGTCAAGAATGAAAACAATTGCTGCGCAAAGTATTATTTTTTATTAGTATTTATTTTTTAAATAATTCAGTCCACGTAATGTTTTGTAATTGCAGGAAATGTGTCACAGAGCCTCTATTAACTCGTTTCCGTATTAGCACACAAAGGGCCGAAGGCTTCTTTACTACTGAATATGATGAATGTCAGACAGATGACTTTAACGTACCATTATGTATCTTTTTTACATTAAAATAATCCAAATGTGATGGCACAGTGTCTTGTAATAGTGTCTCTGTCACAGACATCACTTGTTTCTGCTCTGTGTGAGAGGATCAGATCGCAGCGTTACTCCAACATACGAGTTTTCAACACGTAGCGTTGTGATGGTGTAACGAGTTTTGTTTGTAGCCCGGCAGCTACTTTACGTTTGACAGATTCAACACAAGCGGATAATAAATGTTTGGCGATCACGTTTCTGCACCACCGATGAGATGATACGTTAAAACTGGACATTTCTTTCTTTATTGTCTTTCAATTTTCAATTTCTCTCTCGTCACAACACTCTGCTTGAGCTCTGGTTAGGTTGTTTAGGCACAAAACCCATTTGGTGAGGGTTAGGAAAAGATCATGGTTGGCTTAAGATACCTGTTTTGGTCGCCGTGATAACGGATGGTGAAGGTCAGACATCCGGTGAAAAGTTGCTGCATTGGGTCGCCACAAAAACAGCCGGAAATGTCGGCGTCTCTCTTTTAAAAACGCCCCGGAAATGCCTCCAGGTGTCAGATCTAATATCCTTTAACTCCAGTCCTTGGCAGCTTTGTTGGCTTTTAATAACAAGCCAATTTCTGCATAATGTTGCTTTTGAAGTCTTTATCTGCAGCGTGTTTTTGAACGTATGTGCCGATAACAATATGTCTTTGGGGCCGTATTGCAGACCGTCACTTCCAAGCAGTATCACCATCATAAACCATATTTACAGGATGTGGTTTGACAGAAATACAAGATAACAGTAAAGGACTGTAATCCATCTCATCATCTTCCTTTGCCCCACTTCTGTGTTCCCAGACACTTGCGTTTCCTTTTTGTTTTCCAGTATCGGAGCAGCTCAGCAAAGTCACCTATCTTTAGAGCGACACACTTTACCTCGTCCCGCTCTCTCCTACAGCGTCAACAAAAAAAGATAATGAGAACTGATGATCCCCCGTCACAGTGGCTGAGACCTGTTGCGTAAAAAAAAAAAACGTTCCTGTCAAACTCCAAATCAAAGCTGAAGTCGGCTGTCAACACGTCACGGCTCCTGCGACGCTTACGAAAAGGTCAGCCGTTTTGAAAAGGTCACTTTTACCCAAAATATATTTAGACATTTTTTGGGAGTAAAATGCAGGTTTTTTTTGTTTTTTTTTTAACCTCAAGAGGAAGCAGTGAATGTGAGTCTAAACATCCTCTGAGTGAGTGAATAATGCGAGGGTGTTAAAAATGCAGCTTAGCCCCTCGGTGACACTGATTCTACCCACTGAAGTGCACTTTAAACTTTCTGTGACAAGTTGAGTCGGAGTGCTCCTGTTTGGTTTCTTGAAGAGAAAAATAATGACTGTATCTATTTTAGTTCCACCCACCTTAAGATTTATATTATGTGACCCCCCCGAGTGCTTCCTCGAAGGCAGCTGCCGTTACTGAACCTGTCTGACTCTTCACTCTGCCGTCACCAGCTCGTGAATTTTCTGGAATTCTATTGTTCTGGATTAGGCCGCCATCGGTTATTCGAGGAGTTTGACTCTCTTAAGTTCCTCTGGTCTGTGGGATTTTCATTAAATAATACAATAACAACAAAGCTTTACAGTCTAGAAACTCAGTTGTGAAGCAGCGAGATGAGTGCCGCAGAGGAATGTGCTGAGCCGAGATGAGAGGATTTTTCAGGAAGCAGGGATGATGACCGGAGTGCCGGACCCCTGTGGTGCTGGATTGGCAACCGGGCCCCAGGAGACACGAGGGGGAAATACAGAGATTCTGACTTGGAAGTGTAACAGCATCTCAAGCGGACCATTTTTTTAAATCGATGCGGTTGAAAAATAATGTCTGAACTTACAGACGGCAGTTTGTACGTGAGCGGGCAAAGCTAAGACTTTTTGTGTGTGTGTGTGTGTGTGTGCTACATTTTATGTTTCAAGGGAACTGAAGCCTCACAGAAACGGCAAAGAACGGTACGGACTGTGGTTGTTTTCTGCTAATTAAAACAACCAATTAGAATGTTAAAACACACATCCGCCGCTAAGCAAAGTTAATCAAATGTGGAGGAGAAGCGAGGAAAGCCTCAAGTTTTAGTTTTGCAAGTCTAATAAGCATTAATGCCGAGTAAACATAATGAACTTAACAAACGTCTAATCTGGCAGAGTACGCGCCTGACACACCGGGATCGTTAAAACTAAAATAGTCTCACCAGCTTCTGATGAAACCCTCTCGGCACGCAGATATCACGAAGATCTGAGAGCTCTGACTCATTTCTGAGAAGCGGATCTGAGTTGCTGCTGTGGGGGAAAAGCCACTCAGGGCCTTTGTAAGAGAATACGTCTATTTTTGTAAATCAATTCAAACATTACCTGGCAACCGGTACCGCGATCCGAGTTCGCCAAGTTCGATTTCCTCGGATGATGTGGCTCTCTCTTGTTGGAGGACGTCACAGATGTGTGATGTAATAGCGAAGGGATTTCCTCCTTCCTCCTGAGGAGGAACTGGGCAAGATGAGCGTCAGAAAATCTTCCAGCTGGAGTCTCAAAATCCTCAACAGATTGTCCGAGTTTTACTCGTTTGCACGAATGCGGACAGCCGTGGATGGATTTTTGAATAGCCAATCGGCAGTGGCTCACGATACGGTCCTGTCAATGCGATTGTCAAACAGCAGTTTGTGATCGTCGAACTGTAGCTAGGAGCAAACACTGTGGCAGAAATTACAGATTTAGGAGCTGTTGCCTCTTAAAGTCGACTTCCAGCAGCCCGTAAAGCTGCAGCAGTATCATCCAAAGTTCTTGACCTCATATATCCTGTTTTAATATGTTTGCTCTGGCTCAGGAAGACGACATCTCATTCTTCACGGCCCCCCTAAAAAAAAAAAAAAAGAAAAGCTCTGAAGATTGTCCTCCAGAGCCGTTTCAGTAAGAGTCGCAACACACATGTGTTTACCCTCCAAGTGCCAAAATCCTCTATCGCCTGTGGTAATCACGATGGGCGCAAAGGAGGAAGTCACGTGACATCATTACAGAGCAATTCGCGAGATACTCGGCGGATAAAGGCTCCCGGATATCATCAAAACTTTATAGGAGCCACAAAGCACGCAGTGAAACCAACAACAAACCAGAGAGTGACAGATGTACACGGGTTTGGGAATGATTGCGTCCGTGTTTTGATGGAAGATGTGATGACGGGTAAATTGCCCGTCTCCAGTCAGACACATGTTGCTCTGCGGCTCAGTTTATCCCCCCCGTCACTGTGAATCATCCGTATGAACGGATGATGCCGTGTATTTTTTATTTTTTTTTCGTTCTCCAATTTTGTATTGTGCAGCTCAGAAATCGTAAAGGCGGAAAACAAAATTACCGGCTTATCATTATTGCCTCCACCGAGGAGGTTATGTTTTTCACCCCTGTCGGTTTGTTTGTTGGTTTGTCAGCGCGATTACACAAAAATTACTGAGTGCATTTACACGAAACGTGGGTGGAGGATGCTCAGATTAGACCCCAGGAACTTTTTTGGTGTGGATCCAGATGAAGGGACGGATCCAAGAGATTGTAGATCAACTAACTTGGACAAAAGTGGGAGTGTTTCCACACACTTGTCTGACTGGCTGACGTGCCATTCACTGTAACTTTGCCTGAGAAAATGTGAACACAGGCTCTTCCAGACTTCAAGCAGACCTTTTGGCAGACTAAACTAAATAGAAAACAGTAAATCTTCTCTCTGATGGTCTTGTTTTCTTATGTAGGTCACATGGAGGCACTATTATCAAACAGAGATTGTTTCATAACCCGTTATAAACTCCCTATGGAAGCTTTAAAACCCCAAAATAGGGCTTATTTCCATATTTTAGTTACTTTCTCAGGGAATGCTTTGGTTTAGAGGAGTCAGAGATATTTAGGTGGCTGGTATCTGGGAATTTTGCAAGAACAATGTTTCATCTTTCATTACGAATGCAAAGTATCTCACTCAGTATTGCATTCTCCATGATGTGGTGGGTTGGACATCATCGACAACAGGCAGGCAGCACCACCGGTTTATTGTTCTTATTATCTATAAAGCCCCGCAGGGTCAGCTGTCAGCTTATCTCTGTACACGTCTCTGTCTTAATTCTGGGATTTATCAGCTACGCTCTTCGCGATGTCGCTTTTTTTTTTTCTCATTCTCTTGGTTTTGTCAGATCTGGGGAAGACGGCGTTTCCCCGCTGTGCCCCTCTGGCGGGGAGGGTGCTCTGCGCAAAAAATTAAATAAAGGCAACATGAAATAAATAAATAATAGGAACACGAAAAGCACTTCCTCTGACATCTTTCTTTCTTTATTTATCATTTATTCCTTTTCCGAGCGTACACGCAGTCGTGCTTTTTAAATCAGAACCACTGTGACTAAAAAAGCCCGGCCTGTTGGTTTGACCTGCTCAGGTATCTGCTTTAGTAACCGTCGTCACAAAAGGGAGAAAAAAGCTCCCCTCAGCTTTGAGCGTTATGCTCAGCGGGGGGGGGCATTTTGTTGTACGTCAAAAACCGTCAAACCCACCCGAGAAAACAGTTGAATTCACTCACACAGTCTGGAAGTTTAAAAAAAAGAAGACAGTTATCGTACATTGGTTGGCGTCGCTCAGCAGAACCGCAGATGTGTGAAGCGTTTCTGTGTTTACTGCAGAAATGGGAGGAGGCGCGTTGGTAGTGTTTCGTCAATAATACAAATCCCCTCGTCGCATTTTGCTCGTCAGCCGACTGGTCTGGCCGTTGTGCTCGCGCCGCGGGGGGAACCCGATTAATTCTGCATCGCTCGCGTGGAATTACGGTTCAACCTAGCTTGACTGAGGTTGACACGGAATATCAGTTAGTGTTCAAACTGGGTCAGGTTTTACATTAAAGCTGCATTAAAGTTCTATTTTCTTCCAAAGCGCGGCAAAGGTGATGCACTGGGGGGGGTTTTGCTGCATCAAATTCTCAGTATTGTGTGTGTGTGTGTTGTGTGAAGTGCCGGCAATATTTCTTCTGAGAAATCTAATACGTCTTCTGAGATGCAGTTTATGACATGAGCACAAACCGTGTTTGCACTTCTTACATCTTTCTCGGCTTTTCCAATAGGCCCATTCAGACCTCATTTTATTCATCAGCAGTCCAACTCAATTTTCTCCTCCCTGTGCGCGCACGCACTGACGGACGCCTGCCTGTCAGCTCCGCAGCCAGGTGATGAAAAATAGAGTTTTTTTCTGCCTCCTGTGATCTCATTTTTTTAAAGTTTTTCGCAACCTTTCTAGGAACATATTTCTCCAAAACTGAATTGCTGGGATCTGGGGGGGGGATGCGGACGAATACCAAACGTCAACAAGAAAGTGAATTTAAAGGGCAACATGATGATAAACGAAAGTCGGTATACTGTGTATATATATATAGTGTGTTTGTGATGCATGAGTCTCCTCTCATATAGGAGCACATATAGGCTTTACGTGTTCGCCCGTGAACATCTGTAGACATGAATGCATGTTTACATGTCCGTAGGGTTTGGGTGTTTGTTGTATCCAGATGTATAAGTGCGGATAATCGCTACACGTGTAAAATATATGCTGTGCACACATCTGCATGAGAGTGTCATGATTCAACACCGTGTGGAATTATCTTAGTGGTTGTTCTGGAGCTTTTTCGATCACATCCCTCGGTTGCCGAAGCTGGGATGATGCTCATCAGCAGATTGAGTTTTGCATTCCTCATTGATTTTGGAAGCACTTTTTATCTGTGTGGTCCACGTTCAAACCTTTAAAACAGCCACTAAATCGACCTTGTCGTTGTCGCTTACGCCAAACTCGTCAGTTAAAGCAGATTTGGTCCCTCTTGTGTCACTTTTTTTGCAAGCGCAGGGCTCCTCAGTCCAGTTAGCAATAAGAAGGATACAATGTTTGGTTAATCCTCCAAAGCTTGAGACATTTTACATATTGAGTTTTGGACTGTTGGGTACATGCAGCCAAAATACACGGTTAGGTTTAGGAAAACATTGCGGATCGGGCAACACGATCTCACTCCTAACTCGTTACATTCGGCAGCTTGGTCAGTGGCCTCAGTCTTCAAACTGTGATGCTCTACCTCACAATCAATGTATCAACGGTGTGATATATTTCAACTTTTTGAAGGTTTTTAACATTGTGAACCAGTGGTGGTGTGGTTAGGTTTAGCCACCACAACTACACGTCACTTGCATAACGGCAGGTGACTTATGGAAGTTGATTTACTTATGTAACTTGTTTTAAAAGCAAATCAATCTTGAATATCATAAGCTAAAAAACGAAGCTTTGACTCGCTGTTGGATCCAACTACCCCAAAGTGTACATTCTTTTTCTTTTATACCACTCTGCAAGAGGGACGCCTCCAGACATTACGCTACAGGGATATTTACGTCATCGTAGTTTGAAGCGCTGGGCCGTATTTGATGCTTTGGAAGTGAGGATCGGGCTGTTTCAGAAGAACAGAATTCCGTTCATAGAAAAACCTTGATCTATTGTACTTGTAGTCATTATGAGGTGTTTTAACTGCAGTTTTTTACTCTGAGTGAAGGTCAGGCTGCTGTTTCTGTTGCTTCTTCATCCACAGATGTCAGCCGGTGAATAAAATGGCAAACATGAATGACGACTAACATTTAAAAAGATAGAGGTTTCCGCTGATGTAGTTGTAAGAGTTATAAAATTAGAATTATTACGAGGTTTTAATCTCCAGATTCCCCCCAGCAGCTGCACTTGACACACTGTGTACAGTTCACTGTGGTGTTATTTAAAGCACACGAACATAATCTTTGCCCATTGTCATTTAATGCTTTAAGAGCACCAATGTACCGTGAAGGATGAGCTTTTTTAAAAAAAAAAAAAGTCACAAAGTCTCTGCTCGTTATTTCGACTAACCTCTTTTCTCAAATATTCCAAAGCTGATTTATTTGACTTTGTTCTGTGTGTGTGGGTCAGAACACCGCGGGCTTCAAGTCGCCGGGTTGAACCTTCTGTACACAAAAGCCTGACATCTGCCCGGTGCAGGCGGAGTCCTCCCCCTCTGGAGGCGAGATGGGTCGGAGCCAGTCTGGTGCTATCTGCCAGTCCCCGGCCTCTTATCTACCACTTCCAGCATGTTACGTACTGGGTCTGTGCTGCTGCCCACATGATGGTGTTTTGTTATCTGGAAACTCGTTCTTTGGAGCCCGGAGGGAAGTTAAAGGTTCAAGATCTTTGGGAAACTTTATTATCTAATGAGGATTAGGATGCGGGTGCATGACCTCAGCCATTACGACATCTTAAATTATCCACAACTGCTCCACCCACCTGATACTAACCCTAGATCCCTCCTTCCTGGTCCGGGAGCAATGTGAAGAACAGCGATTGATACTCGTTCCCTTCACCAGGCATATCTCTTGGACTGAGATGTCTTTAATTGGATTCTTTACAGTAATATTGGACATATTATCATCACATTTTCTGCGACAACTGTCTTTCTTGTGCCCGTTTCCCACCGGACAAAAGCCCCACCAACAACCACAAACATCTGGCGTTTCTTTCCAGATGTTTATCGGCCCCAGCTTCAGTCGGTTGCGATGGAAATGGTCCCACTATAAACTTGGTATCTCAAGATGTGGTTGCGCACACTTTGGTGAGCTGCATGACTCGTCTCAGCCAGTGTTTTTCAGCGATCTGTGTATTTGATATCACATCGCGTTGTGTGTGGGAAGTGATGGTCTGCCTTGTAAAGCCGTTGGGGTTGTTTCATGAGAAGTTTATCCCACTGGAAAGCCTTTAGGAAGTCAGGTGATATGCTGGATGATATGGTTTTCCATAATAAGATGCATTGGTTGAGTCGACCTTGCGCGTGACTTTAATGAAGACAATGGGCGTTTGTGTCCCGTTGCAGTTTAGTTAGATTTAGGCAACAAAACTTGGGTGAAATATCAAGTTTTTAGGGAGTGTCATGATGGAAACATAACACCCGTGATGCTTATTCAGGAAAGTATGTCGCCACACGTATAGGTTTCCATCGGTTGTACATTCAAGCAGCTCTCGACATCGCTCAGTTGGCGTTTAGTTGGACAAGAATCATCAGCTCTGGAAATATTCTGCGTTCTGGACGTCGTCTGTTCCCTATTTTCTTGCATGATTTTTAGCATGATATGAAGAGAAGAGACGATCTCGTCTTCTGGCAGTGGAAAATAAATTAATGTCCTATTTTTAGCTGTTTACCGGAATTTAAAAAGCCTTCATAATCAGCAGATTCTGCAGTGAAAATGGTTTTAGTAACTTCATCTCCTGCAGGCCGAGCTGTCTGAGCTTTGTTCTTAAGGGAGCTTTTTGTTCTCTTGGTGATCTTGAGCAGGGGTTCATGTTCTTGGCCTGTAAAAAAAATCCCTTTGAGTCATATTTAATGTTGGGCTACACAAATAAACCTGACTTGACTTGGCATACTTTATCAAGGCCTGTTTCTTGGAGTTTGTTTTGGAGTCGACTTCTCTGCCGAGCTGTCAAAACTCGCCTAAGAAGATTAATCAGACCTCCTTCCCTTCACAACAAGAAACCCACTGCTGTCCCCGGGACTTCAAGCTTCTCAGTGCCAGTGTATCTTAATTATGGATTTTGGGGTGATTGGCTTCCACTAATGAGGAGGAACAGGATAAATTAATTTCGCCTGAACGGTGCTGTGATCCTCTGCCATTTTCTTTCACATGTTTTTTTGCAGCGTGAACTTATTACAGGGACAAGTTGTGCCGCATAAATTGAAGCCTTTTAGCAGACGGTTGGTTTCCTGCCCCATAGGTACAAGCACGACTATTAACGTCCACGGCATTTATACTTATTCTAATTTACATAATGAAATTGTTACCAACTTATCCGTGTAATAAATGTGCGTCGCTCAATGTGCATTGCATCCCAAACACCTGTTTTCCAGTAAAAGATCCAGCTAAATATTTATGTAAAAACCTCGTTTCTGAGTCCTAAACTCTTGGCTGGAGGGGAGATTAAAATGACAGTCGCTTGTTTATCTATTCTTCCGACTTTATTCTGCATAATATATGCTGTGAGATGCCAAAAGGCACCCACTTGAACACATCTAACCCTGGGAGGAAATCCATTCTGCATTAGTCCTTGGCTGGAGATAGATGGTGGAAATTTTTATCATGTCAGCTTTGTTTTTGCTGAGATGGAAATCACATTATGAGGGAAGGAAAGGATTTATTTTCCCGAAATAAGAAAAAGTTGTTTCAGACTTTTCGATTTAGATTTTTTTTTTTAATAGATGTCTTTCTCCCTCGTTGGACAACTCCAGTCTTCCACGGCTGTTTGTTCTTTTCATTCTGTCGATGTAATATCAGATTTCTGCTGATGCATTTGACGGCGGCCCAGTGTTGCAGTGCTCGCACCATGAATCTGCACGACAGAGCAATAAATATTATGAACTCCCTGAGAGCATTCTTTGTGTGTGTTGCCATTTTCTTGGTGTTGAATGGCGTCCAAGTTGAAATTTCAAAATGTATCGGTGTGGTTGAGTCTCGTCAATCTGATAACACTGATGCGTTTACTCAAGACGACGTGTTTCGTTCAATCGCCTGTCGCTACGTCTGGTTTTGGGAAGTTGGCGAATGAGACTCAACATTTCCTCGATGTGTCAGCAGTGAAGCGAGTTGTCCCGTGGTGTCACTTTTATTTATTTTTGTGTTTTTCTTGTGAGTGTTTATTCGTCCAAACCAACCAGATTACTCTACATCAAGCTGAGGGAGTTTGCGTCTTTGTGTTTGAACTCGGATCAAACTCTCACTGAATTTTAGCACCAGAGACTCCAACACTGCTCTCTCTTTTTCCTCTCTCCTCTCTGTAGCATTACATTCATGAAACAAGCAATGTTTCCCCTTCACCTTTGCTCAGCAGTCAAAATTGCAGAACATAAACACCCAACAAAGGAGGTCAGCTCCGCAGATCACTGCTGCAGTCGGGCTAATAAACAGGAGTGAAGATAGAATCGAATTTTCCAATCCCGAAAGTTAAAAAAAAGTACGCTCTGAGCTCTCCTCCCGTCTTTATTTTGCTTCAGAATCTGTTGTGACTCCAGGTGTTTATTCCTCCAGAAGTTCTGGCTCGGCACCCGACTCTCTCCTCAAGAGCTAGCCAGCTCTGAGCAGCTGCAGCTTCAACGTCGTTTATCAACTAAGTTTTTCGCTCGTTAGGGACACAAGTCAGCTGATCAGTTTGTATGCATGGTGTGTGGGCACATCTGTATTCCACAGAACTCAATGGGAAGGATTGTTGTATCACCGTCATGCAAACTTGGACTTTGGTTTAAGTTCCGCTCACAGCTTGAAAGTCTTTGGTCGTGTTATTTGTATGCAAGCGACCGGGCTGTACACAACCCTACGTATCAACACTCGGCCCTCATTAATGCACACTCACTCTTTTGCCCTCTACATCTATCTCTGAATGTCATTTCCCTCTAAATCCTCAGGGACCTCTATGATAACTATCCAGTACTACAGGGTCACACATAATAGAAAACCTTGGCCCTCATTTATCAAGTGAGTACAGTCGCTTTATGTAGAAAAGGATCGGGTCCTTTTTTATGTACCAGATATTTAGATGAAGGTCAAGGTTTCTCGAAAATCTGCTCAAATCTGAAGCGTTAAACTAAAAGTCAAGTGAGACTGAAGGTCTGATAAAGACAGAAGAGATGCAGTGTTCTGTCCAATGGGACTGAATAACGTTTGATTTCAGATTTGCCAGAAATGCATTTTGATTGATTTTTCGTCTTCTTCTTTTGGACATTGACTCTTTGAGAGTGATTGATCAGCGTGTTTGTTTGCTTTCTTTAACCCATTAACACACACTGACAGCTCACAACTCACCACCGCTTGACACGGAGCGATAAATTCAATATCTTACATGACTGAAGACGCTTTAGTGCCGGACTGTTTCTGGCGTTTGAGCAAACATATTTTTTTAAGCGTCATCGAGTTTTTCACGTTGTCTGATCCTCACACTTTTGCACTGGTGTTGACAACATTGACAGGGAATGTGTATCGCCTCATAAGTTCAGACTCACCCCCATCCTCCACTCGTCAGTCTGAGGGCGACGTAGTTCAGTAGAGAAATCCCTAAAAAGGCGCTAACGTGGAGAAAGAAAATCTGCTTTCATTATCGGTCGCAGCCTTTCGTGAGAACCGGAATAAAACTAAAATCAAACAAATTATTGTCTCTCCGACAGATAAGCACCTGCGTAGATTGCATGAGTGGGTGTAATCACTGTTCACAGAGAACAGGACGTGCAGCCGGACTCTGAAAGCCTGATTCTACAAATGTTTTTTTTTTCCTTCTCTCTTCCTTCCTACAGAATCGGTGGCACTAATGAGCACCCAGCACCTTTTAGATGAGTGAGGCACAACAGAAAACCCTGAACATCAACAGTCCACAGTAACAGTAAGACTCCATATACTCCTGTTTTACACACTCAGAGCTCCTCTGTGAAGTTACTATCATATATCATTATCATTATATTGTTATATAACTCCAGACCGCCCTCCGCCAAGAATGAACTCCGATAATGAGCCTCCGGCTTTTTGTTCTGAACAGTGTCAGTCGCACATCGGACAGCATATTCAGCCGCGTATATTCTCGTCAGGGACTATTTGTTTTGTGATATAACGCAGACAGGATTAAGGTGGCATTTTGATACCATCTTGTTTATTTTCCTTAGAACATATTTTTTGTATTATTGCTCTGCAGTGACATTTCTGAAATAGCACCGCATATAACAGGCACTGTTGTCAGTGGCACCCAGACGTTTGTTAAACCATGAAACCTCTTCATAATGAGTTTTTCTTTGATCACAGCACCCCTCGGCGTGACCCCCCCACACACACACGTGATATATATGAGCTAATATCAGGACAAAGTGTAACAACATGGGCGTATTCTGCTGTTTTCTGTTGCTATGATCCTAAAATAAGCATTGAGTGAGTGTGCTCATTGAAAAAAAATGCTAATTTTCTTCTCTTCAGAGGCAGAATTGGCTCACATTTTCTCACTTCCAAGGACATAAAACATTCACACATGGCATCATGAATCAGTTGTGTTTTTCCCTTTTACCTAGGCGCTTGAAATATTCAGCAGCTCAGCAGGCTGAAGAGGTTGTTTTGTCTCCAGACGTCTCTTTTGTTCAGTGACATCATTACTGCAGATTGTTGTCTCGTGCAAAACTGCGGCGGAGCGAGATCTCTTTGAGCATTTCTTCATGTTTGAAAATGTAGCGTTTAAAAAAAAAGTAGTTCATGTTTTTTTGAAGCGATGCGACGTTAATTAAATCTGTACCAAATAAATACAGTTTTAGACAAACGGTTCTAAATGTTGTGCCACCATTTGTCTGGCTTTGTTGCAACTTTGTGGTTTTCCTTCAGGTTCATAGTCTGCGTTTTTGTTTTTGACGCCGCTGTGCTGATGGTGTGAATGAACGTTGGCATTGTGTGCTTCTGCAAACCGCGAATACATCAAAACTTTAGCATTTCTTTATTTTGGACCTTTTGTTTCTTGTTTAAATTTTCAAATTTCTCTGGTGACATTGCTGTGCTTTACGGTCTGGTTAGGTTTAGGAACAAAAACCACTTGGTTAGGGTTAGGAAAAGCTCATGTTTTGGCATAATATACCTGTTTTGGTCGCCACAGCTGGAGATGTTCAGGCTTCCTGTCATAAATATCAGATTTTTCGTGGCTGGGAATTGTCCCAACCCAATGGCGTGACGCTTACAAATGTTGAAATGGTGGTTTGCCAGCTTTCTAGCAGGTAACTCCACCACCATCTCCTCCTCCACCTGATATGAAGGTCAGGCCGTGATCATATCATCAAAAAAAAAAAATGTCAATTTGGTACAGTACATGGCCAGAAGTGTTTACCGACAACATTTTATCCTGGTGACATGGCTGTGTTTGGTGAGGGTGAAGCAAAGATTGGTTTACTTGGTCCTGGTGTCATAAATCAGGTGAAAAATGTACAGACAGTCTAATCAAAGATATCCAGTGGTGTCATGCGTGTAAGACAGCGTTGCGCCTCCACTGTCCTCACCACGTCCTGACATGAAAGTTGACTCATAAACATGTGAGGTAATTTGACACACGCTGTCGAAATGTCGCTGTGACGTTTGTGACGAGTACAAATTCGAAAACGTATCAAAGAACATTTTGCTCCGTTGACTGGGCTGAGCGTGCACATGCTCATGCAACCGGCGTTAAAATATTTAAATTCTACCAGTTTTTTTTTTCACGACAGATAAATTATTAAATGAACAAATTAGAGACGGAAAGGAAAAACATCACACATAACAGACCCTGTCACAGCCAGGCGTCCCTCCCTCATGGCCGGCCCAGTTCTCAGCGACGCGCTTTTGTCAGGTAAAAAGTCCAAACAACATAATTCTGTGTGTCTTCTTCAATTTGAGGCATTATTTCAGAGGCTCCGTCGGGGCCGAGTGATAAAGAGGCAGCGAAGAGGAGCGCTACATGCTATAAAGTTGCAGCTTGGATGTTTTCTCACATGGAGAATGACAGGGGTCGTTCAAAATGTGATCAAAGTTTATTTTTCCTTTTTTCCCCCCCTCTTTTTGTTGGCCGGACTTCACATGCGAGTGCTGCGCCTCTGTAGCGGCACCTCGCTTACCATTTTTAAAAGAGAACAGTTTGTACGGCTGCAGGAGGTCTTTCATCGTGCGAGTCCCGTCTGAGCTTCTGTGGACCTTTCGGGCGCTTGTGTCGAGAGCCTCGACTGCCTCTCGCGCACTTCTTCTTGTATAATTGAGTGTCGGTGAGAGTAAACATGACCTGAAAAGTCTTTTTTTATACACCGGTTTGAAAATAGAGCTCGCCAGGGCTCTTCAGTCAGTGCTGTACATGTAAAGCAGCCGCTGACAGTAAAATATGGCCTCGCACAAATGACATTGGCCCGACTTTAATGTCCGAGCTCGGGAATGTCTTATCAAGCAGAAACAGGGGTGTAGATTGGAAGTAACTTATTGAGGCAGATTTGGTCCATAAATGGGCCGTTGAAAGCGTCCTGTAAGATTTATGAGAGTGTCGCCTCAGTTAAAAACTGCATTTTTATTTCCCCACGGAACATGTCCGCAATCCTGAGGCAATGGCAGATGTAATTGGTACCTATTATCACACGCTGGTACACAGTTTTGGTTTTCTGTCTTGCTGATGCTGAAGGTATTCTTCCCTTTGTTTACAACGAGTCACTTCTGGTCAGAAGGCGGATCCTCGAGGGGGGAATAAAGAGGAAGTCATTTAGAAACGAGCGTTGGTTTCTAGGCGGCGGGCCACACTTGTTGCGGCCTCGGACAGAGCGTAAGCGTCCATTCGCTGTTGGAGAAGATATGTTCCGCTTGGTCAGCTGTTTCCTCTCCCCCCGGAACAACAGACTTCTCCATCAGAGCCTCATTGTAGAAAAAAAAACTACCCCGACACCGATGAGACTTGTGTTCTTTAATAAAATGTTGTCCCATGTTGACTGCTGATATGAAAGTTAAAAACAATGTTGCTTGATTCGCTGAAGTTGCACATTAAACATCTTTCAGGGTAGAATCTGAGATAGTCGCTGACTCGACAGTAAAAACCAGCAGCTCCATTCAGTTTTAAATGTTTTACCCCCCAACCCTTCGCTACTAGACGACTGCGTTTGAAATGGAACGACCCTTCAGGATCCTCATGCGCCAGTCGTTGATTGCAAGTGGACATTCCCAATGTGGCATCTTCAGCTGTAGCGATTTCTTTCGCCACAGTTCCTCTAAATCTGACACACAACTTAAACAGTCTGTGAGATATTTGCAGCACAGATGAGTAAAGGTCGTGCTTCCAAGATCTATCACCGTCAGGGTGGTGACAAGACTTTTGGAAGCTTTTTGGAACATCAGGGAATAGTTTCAACTTTGTGTGAGTGAAGTTAGATGAAGGTTTAGCTTTGCAGATAACATTATACTCATTAGTTGGCGGACGCTTTGAAAACCAGATCACACCGCTGAAAATGTCTTCATTTCAGGAATCAAAATGGGATTTCCTTTTTTCTGAAGCCTTCTTCAAGTTTTACTCCTTTCTTGATTGAGGGACTTTATCTTAATTAGCTTTTGGTGGCAGATTCTCTGGAGACTCGATGGCGAGGGAGATTTCTTTTTCATAATTCAACCATTGTGAGGCCATTTTAGCCTTTTGAATGTGACGAGGAGAGAGATAAATAACCTTCGCCCCTTAATGCAAATGTGTGTTTTTCATTTATTAAGATGCAGCTTTGTCCCAGATTGAATCAATGACGTGTAGGAATAAAAAACGACGTCGTGGTTTTCAGTTCGCACCTTCGAGCATCATAGATTTTTAGTGGCCGTACGCCTCGCAGGAGAAGCTCCCATCATTTCACTTTCTGGTCCAACTGGGACTCATTTTAGACTCGGTGCGCAACATTTAACAGAGTTCACAGGGGGTAATCTAATAAACCTCACGAGTGAGGAACATTGATGAAGATGTACTGAGCAGAGTTATTAATTAAAAGCATTGAATTAAAGAATATATACTGTATCGGCTAACAGAAGTGAGGTGCACCACAATTCCTAAATATGTCGTAAATATTTTTTTTCTTACAGACTGAAAGGGAATCTATTGGGCGTCTACACAAAGGGCCTGTGGTGCAACACATGCTGTTAAACTAACCATTAAAATGACTAAGTACTTGCAAACAAGTGCGTCTACCATCAGTTCTTAAACCGAGAGCCCAAAGGGGTAAACATGTCAGAGTGAGAACATCTTTCATACGTTTCTTTTTTTTTTTTTTTATTCAGACGCTGTTTCTGCCCCTCCTGATCTCTCCCATCTGGAGCAGCATCTGAAGGATACACTAAAAGAGCCTCTACCTTTTGAAATGTTCACCCGTGCATCCTGAATAGATCTGTCATTTAGCCGCAGATATCAGGGAGCTGCAGATGCCGACTTTTGAGGAAGACGTGTGAGAATTGCCTGACGGTATCTGCGAGCGGCGTCCGCGTACGTCTTTACATTTCATGGAATGCAACATGCGTGTCACAAGCGATAAGTGGTGACTTGTGAAATGTTAATCTCCTTAAAGTCCGTTGCTCATTGCACACTTCCGGTGCACACTGTACAGCTGAACCACTGCCAACTCCAGAAGTACAGAAGTCTGACCTCCTTCTGTGTCTAGCAGCACCTTTTTCGTACAAGAGTTTCTTGAGCCGGTACGTGTTTCAAGCGAGATAAGGGACGTTTCCCCAGGTGGGGTCACTCCAGGAAGGTCGTTGAGGCCTCCCGGGGTGGGGCCGCTGTTGGACGTTGACGTTGGTAGAACAGTGTGAAGCACCTTATCACCAGCGAGCAGGTCTGTCATCTGCAGCTCAATAATGTCCTTCAGTAGCCCAACAGATATACAGCAGTTAGACGGGGTGCTTTCTACATTAATAAGGGGATTCCCATTATACATAACATTACATCCTCAAGGACAATATCAATTTTGCATCGCAAAATGTTCGTCCTTCCCCCCTCCGAAACATCGGATTTTGTCCATTACTGGGTTTTACAAGTGTTTTAGACCTAAACCTACATTAACACATCCTCATACCAACACGACTGAATAGGTCATCACAACATGCAGGTGTTAAGGTTTAAGAAAACTTTGGTTAGGTTTAGGAGAACATCGCGGTATGAGTTAAAATAACAATACTTCTTCTGTAATCTCCATTATGTAACTACTTATGTTACGTTGTAGCTTCCTTCCTTCCTACTTTGCAGCTGCAGTAATTACTTCAGCCGCTAGAGGTCGCCACCTAACAAGAAATGTAAATATGTGTCGTAATTAGCCGCCTTCATAGTTGACCTATACGGTCTCTTCACTAATGAGGACAGGCTGTGGATTATAGATGTTTAATAATTATATTAACACTAATACTAACCGTACTAAGTTAGATATTTGTCTCAAATAGATACTTTCTACACTATTTAGGAGTAGTGAAAACAGAAAAGAGGTGTTCAGAAACGATGATCAACACGGAGACAACATCTAATACGGTCACATTGTCTCGTATCTCACCCAGGAAAGCATAAATTATTGACAGCCATACAATTTTCCATGACTTCTGCCGCTCCCCGCTGGGACTGCCTGACATCATTACTGCTCCAGATTGTAAACATGGTGTAAACAGGACAGAATCTCAAAGGACACTCCCCCTCCTCCATATGGAGGCTTCTCGTACATGATTTATAAAAGTTCTCACGTGGCTACTCAACATGGGATTCATGTCAATTTAAGTTTGAAGGAAATCACTCAGAAAAATATGAAACATAGCAAAAAAAAATTAAAAAAAATAGCAAAATACACTGGAGGGGGACTTAAAGTGTTTTAGCTGAAGTAAATAATTCACCTCTGAAGGACTGTTCCAGCTGAACAATCAAGTGAACATAATGTTTGCATTCAAGGTTTATGCAGAGCAGCTGAATGGTGCAGAGCTCTCGGAAGATTTACGCATGGCCTTGTTAGAGAAGTGAACTCCGCTATGAGACAACGGCAACGAAAAGACCTGGCGATGATATACAGGCACTTACATTCGTGTCTTGACATTATGCATGTTTGCTTTTCAGCTCGTTGCTGAAGGACATCTGTTGCTTGCACACACAATAATCTTTTCCTCCCTTTCACATTATCTTGTAACTCAGAATGCTTTTCCATCCTGGGAAATTCCTCAGAACAAAATATGTTCAGCATTCACCTGATTTCAGGCTCCTCATTTCAGCCAGTAACCATCAATCTTGTCAGACGCAATAACATCTGTTGCCTACAGGCTTTGTAGCACGTCGTAGTTAGTAAATGATGAACCGGCAAACAGACCAAACCCCACAAGTCAACTCTGTGCTCGAAGAGTTACCGCGTGTGGCTCATACGTATTCGGCCAGAGAAGGAAACATCACAGAGAGTACGTGTTTAACCTTTAAGCTCGTTCTGATCGTCGACTCGTGCTGTCAGTGGCGCTCGTATTCCTGCTTTGCAGCTCCATCTGAACACGTGCACCCCAGCCAACAAAGCACAACCTGCAGAGGCCTTGAACCATCTGATATGTCTCCAAATCTCTGTTCTGTTGACTTGGGCACAAATGTGGGAGGATGATGCGAATTCAAAATATCTGAGTGTATCTGCGTGGATTAAAAGTCAAAGATAAACTCTGCATTGAGGTTTTCTGTGACTGCCTGAAACATGTTTTCTTCTTGTAAACGTTGGTAGTAAATGCCAAGAGAAACCTGGACACTGCTGAAATGTTTCCAAAGGCTTTACGGCAAGAAGACTAGAACATTTTGTATGGTTGCACCTGAGGAAGGAATTCATGTGTCATGTCTCCAGAGCAAAGCTGCATTTAATGTCAGATCTGACCTCTGATCACCCCATTAAGAAAAGCATCACAGTTTTTAGTGTCACAAGGATTCGTGTTGTTACCCTCTGCATTCTCTGTGTTGTCTCATTCAATAGAGAAGACTGTTGAAGGCTTTTCAGAAAATATGGCTGACACTATATGGTTCATGGAAGAAAGAAAAGATGAATGAGTCAATAATTAATAAAATAAATGTGCTTGAAATTAAATGAAGCATAAAACTGGATGGTATTTTATAACACTTGTGGCGGCGTCACAAGCTAAAAACACAACGTTTGAATTCATTATCAGCTTGTTATGTTCATATTGCTAACATATTAGCATTTATTGCTTATTAACACATCCAGTAGATGCTACATTAGCATTAATTTGAAGGCATTTTTCTGTCCAGCCAATTAATCTAAGTTCAACGTTCATTTTTTTTTTTTTTTACCTCAGTTTTTGGTCTCTACCAACTCCTGAGGGAAATTTGGCTGTTTAGCTGCTAAACGCTCCACTGTGTTTACCAGCTAGCCGCTAACTTTGTCCGTCGGTTGTCTGATCCGTAACAGTAGGTTTATCAGAGCTGGTTAGCTGAAACCAGCTGCCTGATGTTGATTGAGTCAAGGTTGGTAAGTGCAAAGCTTATGGGATAGAAAGCAAAATCATTGAGCTAGAGAGACTAAAACTGCAGAGTTGATCATATTTCTTGTGACACATCATCACATCTAAACGGATGAATAAGTCGATTGCCGGTGAAACCTTCAAAAACACGTATCAACGTGCTCAAAACAACACGACCATTGTAGCATACCAGGGACAGACGTACCAGACCTTTGTCTTGTGCAGGCAAGAAAATCCCTTGGTTAGATTCAGGAAAACATCCTGGTTTGACTTTAAAATAACTATACTTATTATGTACACGATGTCACTTTACCACGGTAATAAGTTCAAATAAGTCACCGCTGACTCTTGCTTTCATGTTGGACATTAACGGATGTCCTCCTTACTGAACTGTCCATTCATCCATCCCTGACCTCCTTCACTGTGCTGACCTTTTTTGCACTTTATACAACTTTGTCTCATTTCCTCCTTCTCTGCCGAAAAGCTGCTTTCACATCCTGTATTTTTGTGATGAGGACGGGCTGGTTATACACAATTCCCTGCACCAAATGCTAAGTGGACTCTTCAAGTTTTGAGTCATTCAAACCAACTATTAAAAATGAATAAAAGAAAATGAAAAGGAGAAATAAAGACAAGGCAGCCATCAGGTAATTTATAGCGCACTTGAATCATCTTTAAAATACCGTTCGGCAGGTAAATCTGTTCCAGGTTTCACATCACGATGACTAATGACGCAGAATCGATCAGCTCGGAAACAAAGATGAGCTCCGACACTTCAGCAATCCTAAATCAACTGCTGTATCTGATATCACGGGGGAGTGGAATAACTATTTTCCAGATTTCGGGCCCCGGAGACTAAAAGGTGAATTAATAAGAACAAGTTAATTTATTCATATGAGCATTACAGCGTTAGCAGCAGACATAACATGACATTTGGAGCTGTCTGGGAGCAGGTGCGACGCTCCGCAGTGACAACAGGAACATTAGTAGGAGACACATTCCAGCCTTCCAGTGTGTACATCGTGATATTGCACGGCTTGTCTTTTTTAATTGGCTTCCTGGTGTAGATTCAGCAAAAAAAAGGTCAGTTCACGACCCTATCGAGTTTCCCTGTTGTACATTATGGAGGCAAATTGATTTCCATGTGATGTGTTCGAATGTTAATGCACCTGAGGTTTGGGAGCTTACCAACAACTTTGGGTCTATGATTGGATGTAATCACATACTGTAGGGATAAAGAGAATAATTACACTCTGTATAGATATGTTTGTTTTTTTCTTATACCAAAAACCTGGATATTTATATTGGTGTTGTCATATTTGGTCATGTGTGTTTTTATGTATTTCGATATATTTGAAAGCAGTAATGAAAAAAGTATCTGAAAAAAATCCCTTCATTGAAATGAATTAAACATAATTCGACAGGTTGGGGGCGTGTGCTATTTTATATTCTTGCAGTTTCAACTCAAGTGTGTGTTTGTGTGTGTGTGTGTGTGTGTGTGTACTGTACTTCAGCAGCGAAAGGTTGGTTTGCTGACAGCCTCTTGATGTATTCCCCCCCTCCTCCTCCTCCCACTCTCACCACAGAGGCATGATAAACATCCATACAGATGAGGTCAAGTGAAACTCTGCTCACGTGGATTGAATAAATGGGAGTTTTCTTACATAAATGGCTGCTTTATGTTTCCCACTGTTACACGTTCATGTTAAATAAACAAATATGCGGTTTGGCTAACGTTAGTTTTGAATTGTCGGTGTAGGTCTTTATGGTTGTATTGCAGGTGGTGATGGAGGTCGGATGTG
>OMLP01033536.1:27376-49724 GCA_900302685.1 Spondyliosoma cantharus
GCGGGGGCCCGAGCCGCACGACCTCCTCTCCACCGTGGCGACCTGGAAGAGGGCCGGCCACACGAGATAATTAGCAGTAAAACAGAAAAGATCAGAATGAAGCGGCATCAAATTTGACAGACATACGGATATAAGGAGCTAGTAAAACAGAGGAGAGCAATAACCCAGCGGAGCCCGGGGTGTGACGCTCCAGATCCGTCAATAAGCGAAGAAAAAGAGCCTTATTTTGTTAAGATGAGATTTCCCATCATGCACCTGCCGGCTACGAGTTGTCAGCTTCTTTCTCCCACACCTAAATCTCTCCGTTTATGAGTGATCGCATGTAACTGTCGAAGATTGAATTCTCTGTGACATGGATCATATTTTCAGGTTTGTCCCAGCTGCCGCTTAGCGCCGCCTGACTTCAAGTTACATCGTTCCCACCTGTCAAAACGACGAGTGTTTCCAACACTGGGGTCCTGAGCAAGAACGGTCTAGTGTTCTAGCATTCCACCACACGAGAGAACACTTTCTAGATTCCATTAAAAGTACACGTATGCTGATTTGTTAATACTAATTTCCTCCTCTAGACTGAATTCTCAGTGACGAGGCTTCTCAGAAAGACTTATACGAAATCTCCTGCGCCTGACCGTGAACAAAGCCAGAGGCAACGACTGCGATGATTTCAGTGTGATTCATCCGTCAGGCAACACCAGCCTGAGTGTTACTAACACCAGGCACGCTGCTCAGCGTCAACTCTCTATGAGCGATATCTGGCATGCGCCCAAAGGTCAGCTCTGTCATCCAACGCCTTTCCTACAATAGGAAGCCTTCCCACGTGTGCCGTCCATGTCAGAAGCTCATAAGTGAATATTTCCCTGAGTCATGCCGGCCAGCGGCACAGGAATAGACTTTGGACAAAATAACCGTGGGTGTTTGGGGAGGATTTTCTCACCCCGCAATCTTTCACATCACAGTTACTGCACATCTGAGAGTTGCAGGTAGAACCACGCGTCACACCAGTGTGACGCAGAGCGGCTCCATCGGGTCAGCTGGGAGGATGGTCAAGGGCACCTTGAAGTGGCTGAAGAAAGGTAGGAATAAGTCACTTCCTGTAAACAAAAACATGTTTACAGGAAGGCACATTTTTAACTGAACTTTCTGAAAAAAAACATATGACTTTCATAGCCAGCTCTATGGTGGCCCTGATGGTCAAAATACGGCAACATTGAAGAAAACACATTTCCCACGACACAACAATTTCCGAGAATGCAAAATGAGAATCTCAAAACGCCAACATTTCAGGAGAATGCAGCAACATTTTACAAAGCAACAATTTCAGAAAGCACAACATCACCAAAAAACAAGCCAACATTTCAGAAAATGCAACATCACACAAAAATCCCCTGACAGAAACCTTTTTCCCTGTTGAAGGACCTTGTTCTACGTCGTGATGCAAAGGCACATCAGCTGCTTACCCGAGAAGTTGCATTCATGATGTGAACATTTCACGAAACACAACAACGTTTCACCATTTAGCCAATTACAACAAGGACTTTTAAAGGAACAGTTTGTGTTTTTTGAGGAAACACTGTTACATTTTGTGAAACGTCTCATTGTTTTCTGAAATGTTGTTGTCTTTTCTGAAAGGTCATTGTGTGACAAAACCAACCCAATCGCCAGAATGAATGTCAGCGCTGTATGTTTCTCCAAACCGCCGGTATGTTGAAACTCCATATTTCTTCAGGCTCAGCTTTCAGCGTCGGCTTCGAAGCCTACAAACATCTCTTGCTGCAGCCTTCAATCAGGTTCGGTACATTTTTACAATTGCCATCGCTCCCAAAGACCTGCAGATTTTTTGGCTTCATCAAGTCATGACTCAGCCTATCAACTGTCCCCATTAGCTTTTAGCATGCAACACAAAGGTCCTGGAACTGGCTCACCTAAACTGAATGCTGCCATCATTAGTTATACATGACTGCTCTTCCTGCAATCACGTCTGAGCCTGCTGTATACTCGTGTTTCCTGTCCTATCTGTTTTACAGGTTCCTTATAAGACTCTCTGAGCCTGGGCTGTGTGCTGTAAATGTTGCGGGCCTTTCTTGTCGGCTTTTTAGACATTTCAGCTGACGTTAAACAACCGAAAACTGTGAATTTCAAATGAAAAAACATCAGAATAAACAGTGATTTCTGCCATAAAACAGCCAAAGAGAACTTGTCAGGGAAAACTGTGAAAAACACAGTAACACCCACACGTTTTTTACAAACAGGTGACGATAAGCAATTACCAGGTCTCAGCAAAACTACGACGTAGAGAATGTTGCAGATAATCCGGTCCAGGAAATGTTTTGTGCACGGCAATACTTCACCTGACCGTCCATCTGCAAGAGGCGGGCAGGTAGGTAATGATCATTTTTGGATGAGCTTATCCTTTATGTAGTCACATCTCCTCCCATCACTGTAATTTACCCAGAAATCTCTTTATTCACATTTCCCAGACAATCATTTCCTTTCAACAGTGATTCATTGCCACTGACATCAAATTATAAACATTCACCAACAGTTAACATAATCTATGCACCAGTTACTGTCACTGATTCATGTGTAGGGGACTGGTACCTTGTTCACCGTGTTTTAATCTTAAACACAACATATCAAATGTGGAACTTGGCCGAATAAAAAGAAGTGGGTAAACGTTAAAAAATAGTTGTTTTTCCAAGCAAAACAGTTACTTCATGGAGGGAGGTCTGGTCTGCTTCACTTTCACACTAGCAATCATTTTTTTCGACACCAGATGTTGGGGTTGTTTTTTCAAGGAGCAAGCGGATTTCACATTTCGGACTCATGTAACAAGGGAAGCACCTTCTCCAAACACAATCCTCACCACTGACTTTGCACTTATGGAGGCCGCCGGGGCTGTCAGCAGGATAACTGATGAGCTTCGGGAAAAACATGTGCGCGCTTAAAAAAACGCAAAGCGTGCCGGCCTCGAAGTGTCAGGCTGGGTTTGTGTCCTGGGCCACGACACTGCCACCGACTTCCCTCCGCCGCTGCCGAGATCCATTCCTCCACTCGACTGGTGAATAAGAAACCCTCTCCACAGGCTGAAAACAGGGTAGTTAAGCCAGACATACACAGGTGATAATGTGGTTTTTACTGGGAAAGCTTGTTTGGACAGATATTGATTATTCCTTCCCCTCTAACCACAGGAATAAAAGTTTACTTTGGAAAACCTGCAGGGAAAACTTCATTTTCTGTGTGTATTTCTTTATTCTATTCCTATTTTTGCTTTTGCCAGAGGTTTTTATTTCAGCCCTGACAGAAGGATATTGGAAAACAAAACTCACAAATTGATTTCCCATGAGATCGATCACACAAACAGACGCTCCAGATGTGAGATTTACACCGCAAAATGAACCTGAAACAGACAAGACAAACAGAAAGTGGATTCCAAATTATATCTACATACGCAGGATTGGGAAATCAGTGGTAATTTGATACCTTTATGACCAGTGCCAAGGTGCAGTGGAGAGTTTTGGTGTCCTGCGATGCTCCAAATCATGACTGGTCGTGTTTTTAGTGGCAGTATTTTCAAGTTCCTTTTTTTTTGGACCCAAGCTTTTTAATATCGATACGAAAAGCAACAATCAATCGGTCTGTCTGGTACTTCTCGCCATTAGCAGTGGTGTCAATGTTTGAGCGTGACATCTGAAACGCTGCCCTTGATTATACTGCACTCTGATTGCAAAGTTGATGGAAAAACCGCAAATGCTGCTCCGTCGACCAACTGCCACTGTTCAACCTCTTTCTCCTGACAGAGGGCAGCTTCTGAGTGAAATGAGCACAGTCTTTATTTATTTTTCTTTAATACTTTATTCTATTTATTCTAAATGACGATTATTTCTAAAAATCCTTTTTTTTCAGTGGGGAAATGATTCTAGACACCACATATTTGTCAATAAAACTCCCCCAACTCATTATATATGAGTAGCAGCTTCACAGTTGTTAGGAATCTGACTGCTGAGCTTGTTGGCTGACACCTCCAGCGAGTGAACCAGCACTTTAACAGCTGACAACAACTGGCAGTGTCACTAGCTGTAGGTATACATTTATCTGGAGTTGAGGGTCATGACAGACTCCAGAAAACAATATTGGACTTTTAAACATTCATTAAACAGAATGTTTAAAGTTCCCGTATTGTAGCAAGTGATGTTTGCCATGTTTTTATGGACTATAAAAAAGGTCTTTGATAGCCTGATTACAATAACACTGTCCCACTGAAAAATAATGCATATTATAATATTGTCTAATAATTATTGTTGCATTCATGAACATCACTTCAACACTGAAGCTGGTGCAGCTGGGGCTAATTTCAACTACTTGTGAATGTACCCCTCATATCGTCTTAGTTTACCCTCTAATAATAAATCATACAGTTTATTAGCTGATGATATTTAATAATGTTAATCTGAATCTGCAAAGTCACTAGTTATTCAAGTTAGCAAATGAGTGTGGAGGAGAAAAAAGTACAATACTTTCATCTGAAATGTAGCGGAGCAGAGTGGAGGAGTAGAAAACAAACAGCATCAGCGATCAGGAGTATTGTTGGTTGCCAGTTTGTGGTGAAAAAAAGGTAAAAATGGGTGATTTCTACAGTATTCCCTCGGCATATTATACTGTTATAATGTCAGCTAGCTAGAATTAGCAATGTTAGCTACATCGATCTTAGCCAGCTAGCGTTCTCAGTGTTGACATTTGCTAGCCAGTGTTAGCACAAAGTAGGATCCATGACTGTCTGAACCAAAGTTCATGGGAAATGTATGTAATATTCTCTTAGATTTTTCAAAAAGTGACCAAACCAACCAACTAACTGCCATTGCAGTCCCTGAAGCCAGGCTGCTAGCGTAACAAAAAATATCTGAAGTATGTTGAGCATCATGCCGAGCAGTGCAATAAAACTAATGAGCAAACTCAGTGCAATATGAGCAGAATAAACAAAACAGAACCGGATGCATCACCCGGAGTCCACAGTAACCCAGCAGTTCTCATTTTAGCTTTAAAGCCACTGGGTGGGCCCGTGTGTGTGACAGGAGCTACGCCGGCATGCAAAGCAGCGAGTTAGCTGACAAAAGAGCTACTCAGGCGTATTAGGACAGCTGTTGTTTTGAAGTAATTGGGAAATAAATTAGAATTTGCTAAGTGGACTGGGTTTAGAAACACACCCTTGCTCATATTAATTAGGCAGGCCTCTAAATGTTATCTGAAATGTCACAGCCCTCCCCGAGCATAGTGTTTCAGCCGGGCCCGTCTCGTCCTGGGATCCACTATCGCATTGTTCATGGCGATTCACAAGAGCTATCAAGTTTTAAGTGTATAAATAGTTCCGCTTTGTTTGCACACAGTGACAGTGACCTGACTGCGAGGAGGAGGGGGAAATGCACACCAGATAGTTACTGCAAATGCATTCAAGTTGAAAATTAAACTTCCACCATCCCTCTGGATAATTAACGGGCGGAGGACACTCTGCGACCGAGGGGAGACACGCCTGCGAGCTTCTGTAGCCAATTAAGCATCAAATAAAGAATAACACGTCGACAGCGTGCAAAAAACGTTATTCCTCGGGGTGTGATGGCTTCTAACGAGGAACGTCACTGACATTTAAAAACCTTTTTATGTTCATCTAGTTCTGACAGAAAGAGAGTGTGCAGTTTTCAACATCCCACCCTGTGATGTGCACTTTGACTCCCTGGCGAACTTTGGCCCCCGCGGGTGCATCAGCAAGTCCTGAACCCGGTGACCCAGAAGAGAGGTGACCAAGAGAGGTTTTGTTATCAGATGAGCTCTCCTCCCTGAATGGAGGGCATCTGACGTGGCAGCCCACACTAGAAAGTGCTCTTTATATTTTTCCCACTCACATGGGCACCACATGCACGCCGGCGGGGGGGCGTCCCCTTTGGTGTGCAGCACTAACTTCCAACGAACTTGTTGTGCATTCTCGGCATTCATCTGATTTCATTTTCACTTTCATCTTCATTATTTTGATAAGAGAGAATCCAATGTGTCCAGTTACATTAGGTAGACTTAAAGGCGCACTATGTAGTTTTGGGGCAAGACATTTTTATTTATTTATCCCTAAACAATATAATAAATAAACTGTTACTGTGTTTATATGTGGCGGACCCTGCCCCCTTTCTTGCTTCAAACAGTGTTCTGGGGACCATATTATCCTCTAAGAACATCTTGTTTATTCAGTTATGGGAACAAATAAATATTTCTGAGGTTGTATTTAAATCCACCCAAATTCTCCCATGTGACCCCCCTCTTCCGTGACCTCCACTGGCTTCCTGCTGTGGCCCGCACCCGATTCAAGGTGATGGTCCTGGCTTTCAAGGCCGTCAACAGAACTGCACTTGCTGCCTCCAAACACTGGTCAGACCACACGCCCCAGCGCGAGCACTTCGCTCCACTACATCAGCTGGCCAGCGGGTACCGCCATCGCTGAGAGCAAGCAAAGGTCGCTGAGCAAAGTCGCGACTCTTCTCTGTTCCGGCGCCTCAGTGGCGGAACGACCTCCCAACCAATGTCAAGACAGCGGAGTCACTCGCCATCTTCCTCAAAAGACTCAAGACTCACTTGTTCCGACTTCACCTCGACCCCGCATAGCATGACTCTTCTTCTCCAGAACTACATAGTGCAGCTTCAGAAGCGTTTCATTTTGCTCCGCTCCGTTACTGCAGCTGACACGTATAGACACAAGAAACTGTTGTTCATGCTCGCGTCAAACTCAGCGCACGCATGGGGTAAAGGTTTTATTGACTACAACTCTGAGCATGTGGAAGTGAATCAGTATTGTGTTTTGTTTACTGAGCAACTATGTGAGTGACATGCTCATGTAAGTAAACTACAGTAGGGACACAGCCTGATGAACAAGCTGATGCTGGGTCCATCATTTGCATGTTTCAATGAACTATGATACAACAGTTGGAGGAAGTGTTCTAACACGCAGAAACCAAGTTGGGCACCTGCATGCAAGCTTGGAGTGATCATGCATGAAACCGAAGTAGTACAATCAGACATATCTGGGCAGAACATGGACTCTGCTATTCCACTAATAATCAGAATAATAGCCCAAAAAAGTAAGTGCCTCACCTCCACCATCTTCTTCAGTTGTTTAGGAGAACGCTGTTTTGCAACTCTTGCAGCGCCAAAAGTATTTTGTGGACTACAAACCTTCCCCTCACTTTCTCTCAGCGTGGGGCTGGGTAGATAATCGCTGAATTTACTTGTGCTTTAAGGCCAGTTGAACGTCTTGCTGGTCAAAAGGCTCGTAACAGGTTGTTTAAAATATGAAGTGTACACAAATATGAACGATGCCGGAATCCACACAGAAACACAGATAATGCTCCCAGGATACAATGTGGGTCCACCTTGAAAACTGTATTCAGAGAAATGAATTTCTTCAATAATGCTGGAAAAAAAACAACCTTCTTATATTTCTGGCATGTCAGACGCTTCACAGCAGGCGGAACCACTTTAGTTATTTTCAGCTGTGAAAAATGTCACGATTTGTAACCCGGTCTAACAATAAAAACAAATCCATGCTGATCACAGCCTCCGCTTTCCATTAAAGACCGAAATACAACACTGTTACGGCCACTTTCAAGACTATCCAGGGGTCAGCGCTTCATAAACATCAACATCACATCGACTCAATGGAGCTGACGTACAACTACTCCTTGACTACTCAGTGTGCTGAACTGTATCTGCCGGCAATGACTGACAGCCTCAACCTCTCACTTCTCTGAGGAAGTGGTAGGCAACAAGTTCAGTTCTCCTTTTAGCAACAAAAGTGCATTATAATAATAACCATTCGGAGCCTGGAGGGAGTCCATATTCCCTGTATTGGTTGAATCATAGGCGGCTATGGAACAGTAAAATAGTGTATATAATTATGTGGGTTGGATGGCATCATTGCCATAGGCAGAATTTGCCATTGTGTCAGAGCTGCAGCCGAATAATAACGCCTCAGACTCAATAACGCTCCTTGAAACTAACTGCGAATCCTCCATTAGGAGGGAGAAATGCCACGCACTTCTCAAGGGCACCTGACAGAACGGCGCAGGAACGCATCCCGTGGCCATCAAACTGCAAATTGCCACACAGAGCAGCCCGTCCGCACAGCGAGCCTCCCTAATGGGCTGCTTAATGAGACCATCAAATGCTAATGGGACCTTAGTTGTGACTCTTGAGCGCCCAGGCAAGGCGTTTCGGCTTCAGAGTGTGTGGGGGTGAATATTCCACCTCAGCAATTTTCCATTCAAGAGTAGACATAACAATTGGCTCCAGAGCGATCGCTGTGGGAAGCACAGGGTGATGTTATTGCACACTGATAAGCACCGTGTCACACTTAGCATAATTGAAGACTCACAGCCCAGTTGATCAATAGCTAGAATGATTCAGGTACCAAATAAACTGTACCTTAAGTACGTGTGTGTGTGTGTGTGTGTGTGTGTGTGTCAGCGTTGTTCCTCATTTGTAATATTTAGCCGTGCTAATTCTTGTCACAGTATTCCACCATCTGCTCACAATCTGCTCACATATTCAGCCCTCTGATGTCTCTTACCTGGGTAAATATTCCTCCTTCGTCCTCTCTAAGAAGTGCACTTTGTAGAGAGCTAATGGAAACTTTGATTTCGAAAACCAAAAGTTGTTCTCGATGTCATTATATATTAATAACTAAATACGCAGAAAATCAAAGTTAAAATTTTGAAAAATTAAAAAACATCCTTGGGTATTATCAGAGAAATTCGAATAGAGTTGACATACCATTTAAAGCGTTTTCAAATACAAGAGTCCGTAAGATGGAGGCTTGTTTTGCGTGTATATCCCTTCACCCCGAGCCAATTGTCTGCTTTATCACAGCCGAGCATGGAAACGTAGCCAATTGTGTTGTTGCATGTGCCAGGTGTACACTTGAAGTTTATGAAAGTTCCAACAGCTCTGGTGCGACCGCAGGTGGACTTCTTATGGGCCTGGAAGGGGAGGATATTACACTCATACACAGGAATACCAATAAAGGTGAAATTATTCCAACATCAGACATTTCATTCGTCAACTCTCATTTGATAAGTGCTCTGGGGGGGTTGAGCTAATGGGTTGAGCTAATACATCATGGCACTCTGGATGGGGGTCCTAAAGGAAGTTGGTGTTCTAAAACTGTATAACCTGGGGGGATTAAACCATTTTTTGGGGCAAAGTCAGTCCATTTCTGAATGGATTTATTAGATTTGAGTGGCGATTCTATACATGCAGATTATTGTCTCACTGAGCACTGGAAGTTCTAGCGCTCTCCCCATCCATTCAGACAGAGGCCTGGTCTTGTGAGCACGAATTAACTGCCGGTGGGGGGGACTTGCCAAGATGGCTGCCGAGTGGAGAGATTTTCCTAAAGGACTTTGGTATTGGGCAGGGATTCAGACTTAAACACCTCTGACACACTGGCCTCATTAATATGAATGAGAGTGCTGCAGTTTTTCACTAATGGCTGAAGGCGATCTCAACTCGGTTCAAGCGTCTAGAGACACGCTAGCAGCTCTGTGAGGCTGTATATCCACGTCGAGGTGCTTTGAGTTAAATGCTAACATCAGTATGCTAATATGATGTTGATGTTTAGGAGATGCCATGTTCATCATCTTAGATTGAGCATGTTGGCATGCTAACCCTTGCTAATTTGCTCTCAACAAAGAGTAAAGATTAGCTAATCTAAAACTAATCCAATGCCAGCGCTAATCTTATTAGCTATCTAAAAACCATGAACATAAGTATTGGCCAGGTTGAAGTTTAAACCTGATGGTGGAGCTGGATAAAACAGATTCTTCACCCTGTGAAGAACATAAATGTGTGCACCAACCCTCACCCTAATCCATCCGACAGCTGTCGAGATATTTCACTCAAAATCCACAACTGTCAGCCTCATACCGGTGCTAGAGGAAAGGTCAGAGGATCACCACGGTAAGTGGGATGGATGCAGGAGGCATGTGTCGTTACACAATTTCGTCCAGAAGTCGTTTAAATATTTCAGTTTGCGCCAAAGTGACTGACGGACCCGCAGCGCCATCCCTCGAGGCCTGCTGGTGCTGGCGTGGCGCAAACTCAGCTATTTTGCTTCCCCCGGGGGCTGTGTGGATGTGTTTTCATCACGCTGGATTGACAGTGGCTGGCTATGTCATTAGATCTTAATTCAAATATAACTTAATTCTAATTGATGCACTTACCGTAAGTACATTATCTTTTCCAGCTGAGCCCCGTCCACTCCACACCTGCGAGGAAAAAGCTTGGACCAAAACTGAATACAGAAGTCTGTCACGTGAGACAACCCAAACTGTTCAGTGGCCTCAAAGGTCATGACTATGGAATACACGACGGCCACTTCTGCACCAGCAGAGGCAAGCGCCTGAGGTCATAACTCTCGCTTTCAGTGTTTTTCGGCTCCGCAGGACGGAACTGATGACAGCACAGTCATCGGCTGCAAGGGTGTGTGACTCGACGTCTTCTGAGTAGCTGTAAGGAGAGATGGCCGACTGCTGGTGCCAAATTTAAATATTAATGGCCGCTACCCACCCTCTTCAGCCCTTTCCTCGATGACAATCCGGTTTTTCTCCCTCCTCTCTTCTCCACCCAGAAGAACAGATTATTATTACGAGTGTGACGGCCAACCTCCGACGGCTGAGCGAACACAGCAGGAGGTGACGATGAGGGAGGGCAACGCCACGTCACAGTGTCTCAGTTTTACCTCCAATATTGGCCGCACGGCTGATGCTAGCTCGGCAGCAGCCCAGTGGTGACGGATACACACTGGGAACAGACAAAGAGAACATCTAGCGTAATTTCTGCAGCATTTCTGAAGAGTAATCATCTTCTTACTTGCCGATCAATGAACACGGAGCTTCAATGCGAAGGCTTCCGGATCAGACCGAGCTATTAGCCGATTACAGCTGCAATGATAATAATTTTCCCTGTTAGAAGATAAATGGGACACATTAAACATGAAACATGAATGGTATCACCGCCTTCATCTCTGAATTCTCCAGCAGCGTGCTGGTTGTTGTGATGTGGCTGGCATGCACAGCGTGTCCCAGAAATAATAAGGAGGGAGCGCGGGTCTGAAGCAACGCAGAGCTCATTTGAATGCTACTAAGTAGGTTTGCGGTGCTAAATTTTCCTTGAATTAATTACACAGCTTGTTAAGATGAGAGACAATTGTCTGAGCAGGAGCTCAACCCACCGAGAGCAAAGGGAGGCAGGACTGAAAATACACGCAGCCGTCGCAAATTCGGGTGTTACGCATTTAAGAGCTCGGAAATTGGTCAGTGTGGGCAGCACGGCAGGGTAGGGATTAGTCTAGATCACACTTTCCCCTCTTTCCCTCCATAAAGAAGCATCAACGTCGGACAGAATATCTTATTCCACATCAAACATATTCTATATCAGCTGGTTCAGACTCTTTATTGAAGCTTTATGATGGTAATACAGACTGAAATATTCAGACCGAAGACTCGATGTTCCCTGTGGCTGTACACTTCCAGCAAATGGAAATACTGTAGTTGTTATGAACATCATTTCATATTCTATTGATACTATTCCAAAAACTCTTTGACTGTCTGATTTGTCAGCGATACAACAGAAAAGCAACTGATTTGCATTGGAAACAAATCCCCGTAATCTGATTCCATGCTCTGCATTATGCAAACAGTCTCCTATAGTAAAAGGAGGCGGTTCCCTGCTGAGATTTTGGAGGTCGGCAGCCTCTTCATCCAGCCTCGCTACCGTTGCTACTTCTCGCCCTGTTACTCTCTCACAAAAAATTAAAAAAACTGGCCCGCTAATGAAAGAAGGCTCAAACGACTTGACTCGTTGGAAGATGCATTTCCTGCACGTTCCTGTCCTGACTTCACAATACGGGCCTCCCTGTGTTGCGCCACCTCGCTTTAAACGTGAAGCTGCAGCAAAAGGAAAATGCTGAGCGAGCACCAGCATTAACTTAAGACAGCATGGAGGCTGTTAGGTAACCCTAACCCTACCCTAATCAAAAACTGTTTTTCTGAATTTTTTAAGGATTATATCTTGGAGAGGTTAAATAAACTTTACATTCAGGATAAAATTCATAAGTATTCATTACGTTCTGCAGGCGTGAACCTGAACACATCAACACCTGTGTGTACAACTTATGCACACACACACACACACACACACACACACACACGTGTTTCCACTAATCCAGGCTGTTTGCACCTGTCCACAGGTTGAAGCTGGGTCTGGATCTATGATAATACCGACGTTTCTCCCAAATAAAGAGAGTTAATGAGTGAAAACACCGACTGTATGAAGAGGCTTTCACATAAGCCCTCAAATACATACGATATGATGCTATTTTGATTCTGCTTTATTGGAAGATTTTACAAAAGGCCCAAGGTCAAAGTCCAGCCCGGCCAAGGTCATTTTGTAAGCCATGCATCGTCAGCCAAGGATTAGCCTGCATGAGAGAGGGGCTGACCTCTGACAAGCAGCAGAGAAGAAGGGATGCTGTTGGTGTTAGCGTTTGATCGTCACTGTGTAATTAACAACCCTTGCAGACGGCTGCTGTTAGCATGCTAGCCACGCTGCATCCCGTCCCCCTATGCTTTTGGCCCGCGTCACACGCGTAGATTCCATCAGGCAGATCTCGGGCTGACTGCACCATAACCCCACATCTTTAGAATATAGCTCTTGTTTCCAGAATTTGTCCTTCTGAGCAAAATGTGTCCTCTCGCATCCTTGACAGCTTGCATTCATCCTGCACTGCTGCTGCTGCTGCGGCGCCGGCGAGCAGCAGGGTCCAGGCGGCGGGTTACCTTTTCATTCACTGCTCTGCCCTCCTGCAAATGGCTCTGCTGACAAGACTGCGATGGGTGTAATCCACCGGGCCCCTGACAGACTGGATTCCAGCCTGTGCTCCTCTGTCTGCCACCAAACACTATTATAGGAATTTCAGTTTGATCTGCCAGATGGGATTTTTGTCACAAAGCGCCACGGTAAAACTTTGTGACAGTGACTTGTGGCCGCGGTGGGGCTCAATCACCGCGCGTTTGATTTTCTGTCTCGGCCTCTGCTTGTCCCGGTGTGATATATGACTGGATGTGCAACTCCTATTCTATTCCTTTTTTCTTTTTTTTCATGAAAGGAGGAGCGCGGCACACATCACTCAGAGGGAGAACGGGGAGGCTAAGTTATGATGCCGCATCAGAATTAAGCTTTTATCGCTAAATATCATGTGTACAGACACGCGGCGGCTGAATCATGAGGATCGGTCGTGACATCTGGGCATCCTCCGAGCACACGCGCGGCAAATGGGAGGAAAAATAGATGGAGCTTGGCAGGGGAGAGAGGGAGAGAGGGAGAGGGAGAGGGAGAGGGAGAGGCAACTGGCACCCGCCTGCCATCCACAGCTTACACAAGAGGCTTGATAAATACTTAACTAGCCTGTAGCACATGGCATAAACCCCTGTTGCGTAACGAGCACTGAATAAGGCTGGGGAGGCTGACAGTAGGGTGTAGGTCATAGGAGAGGGACGGGGTGGATGTAGTGGTATCTGGGGGCTACAGCAACTGTGTTGAACCCCACCCCCAACCTCTCCTCCTCCTCCACCGTTCTCCCCGTCTCCCTGTCTGTGTCAGTGTGACGCTTCCAGCTGTGATCTCTCGGATATCATTCTGATGTTGCGTCAGAGCCTCGTGTTTGTCCTGGATGATGCGGCGCCCGCATCCAGCTCCACCGCGGCTGCTGCGTGAAAACCTCATGTCTTCCGAACCAAAGTCTCCAAAACAATGCTGGATTCACGATGAAGATAAATATTTTTGAGTTCAATTGAAAAAGGCTACGTTAGAGGAACAAGAGCCATGCAATACAGCTCTTCGTCTGTACCGTCGTTTGTTGGAGCAATCTCTGGCAAAATTTCCTTCTGGATAAATAAAGCTCCGTCTCATCTCATGGCAAAACTGTCGTCTTTTCAGTCCAATCGGCAGGATGAATGACGGCAATGTACGTTTCTGCAAAACGGAAATGTCGAAACTTAACATTTTCTTCCGGTTGAATTTCAAATTTTAATCTTGTGACAACGCTGTGCTTACACTCTTGGTTATACTCTGGTCGCTAACATCGCTAACAACGTGAGCGTGATATGAGGATTTTTTGCAGAAAGGCCGTCATGGTCCGTAGCCCATGACGCATAAAAAACAGGCACAAATCAGTGGTGTGCAAAAACACCTGGGACGGTCTTTTTCCTGGTTTTAAAAGCTGCATTACAGTAAAGCGATGTCATTTCCTGAACTCACCAGCCACACCGCAAACTTTGTGACTGTTTCACGTCAGCCTCCTTAGCACCGCCTTGTTCCCTGTCTCTCTCCACCTGCACCTCATCCCCTCGTATGTTTAGTTTGTATTTGAGCCTGTGTTGTTCCCTCACTCTTTGTCAGTGTGTGTGTGTTTTGCCTCCCCACGTCCACCCCGGGTCTTCGGTGTTCCCTGTGTTCCTGCCGGTTTCGTTGAGTTGGCCCGGCCTGTTTTTCCTGGTTTTGCTGCTTGCTTTTTTTGGAATTCAGATTTATATCCGCTTATCCAATCGCACCTTTTCGTGTTCTACCTGCACGCCTTGAGTGTTTTGCATTTGGGTCCTATTTCTCAATTGTACATATGGGGAGGCTGAATGTATTGCATGTAAGGTATTACAATGATAAAAGCCTATAACATCATGGAAACGTCAACCTGCATGACCTCATTGTTTTTAGGTTATTGCCTCATTAATGTCACTATATGATCATTTTTAATCCAAATATTGCACTGATGTATCTATTTTATTGTTAGCAGGTTACCATATTGTCACCAAGATCACACTATACTATTCCTTAATAGTTTTGCCTCGTCGCCAATGTTAAATGATTCTAATATCACCCAAATATATCCAGTGTTAATGTCAAGCTATTACCTGGTTATTACTTTGGTAATTACATTATATTTCTTGACGATTACCTCTTTATTATCAAACTATCACCCCTCCACTGGCGTGTTACTATTGAGCTATAAAGTCTGCTCCCACTGCACCTAAAACAACGGAGTTGTAAGGCTTTTGGGAGACAGGGGAGTGTGATGAAGTGGTGTTATCATCTGAAATAAGCTGTATTTTCTTTCCATTTCAACAGATCTCTGTTTTCATAAAGTGAAAGGGAGGAAGAGATTGAGTTTTGCCAGGTAGTGAAAAGGCGTTCCCAGGGGTCCAGTGAGCAATATGTAGAAGAACGAAGGACAACATTAAATGAAACGTTAGGTAATTTATTTTTTTCAGGTCAACGTTTACCCAGAGACAGGTATAACACAATCTATAGCTCAATCTCTTCCTACTTGTTGCAACCACTCAGTCCCAAATATTTCAAGCATCATCATCAGGGAGCATCAAGGACTACTAGAGTACCTATGTGACCTACATAAGCATACAACACTATCAGCAAGAACACTGGCTAGCTATGCGCAATTAAAAGTTATTTTTTAATAACTGCTGAGTGGGATTCCAACTGAGACAGGCTGGGTAAGTCATAAAATGAAAATGATTTTTTTTTATGGTGGAGTGCTGAGGATGAATTGAGTCTCGCGGCCTGAGGAAAGGAGCCGCTGTGTAGTGCGGTGGTACCCCTGGCTGAGACGGACCGACAGTTTTGTCTGCGCTAGCAAAGCTTTCAGATCGGATAAGGACTCCGACGCCGACCGTCTCCAACTTAATGACAAGAAAGAAAGACTCGTGTTGCGTAGCGTTTTCGTTACCCGTTACAAGCAGCGTCGGGGAGTAATGTCATGACGCAGGAGTTTGCTTTGCTTCGCTCAGCTACATTTATAACGGCGGGCCGCCACAGTCCAGGTAATTAATGGGACACACTAAAACAATTTAAGAAGGTTAAAGGAAAGGAATGAGGCCCATTTTCTCAGACTCAAGTGAGCAAAAACAGTCAATACAATGAATGTGCAAGTTAGGTATTTTTGTTTTTGTTTTAGTCAGATGATAGAAAAACAGAAAAACAAAATTGGATTATGATTGAATCTGACTCATCATAAGTATTGATTATTGCTATTTATCATGCAGTTACCTGGCTGAGTAATCCTGTCTCATGCACCCTTGACTTGACTTGAGTGGCATTTTATTCTATTTTATTTAAAGTTTCATATCACAAGCACATCGTTTTTTTTGTACTTAGAACTACTTCTTGTAACCTTCACTTGATCAAACTACATTCTTCCCTTGGCTAGCCTTGCTGTCGTTCAACTTCTTCCAGTGTCAAGTAACCGGCCGCTTCCAAATCTATGCCTTCAAAGTAGCTTCCCCAACACGGATTAAAAGACTCCCCTCTCTCTTTCTCTGCGGGCAGGTTTGACAGTGCTTAAAAATAGCTCTACATTGAAATGAAAAAAGAAAAAAAAAGCCTCTAGTCTAGAGCTCCGTTTTGCGCCGTCAAGCTGCTCTGTAATCCCATTCAGCACTGTCACTACAGTGTGTCGCCGCACTCAGTGGGCAGTGGAACAACAGGCCCCGCTCGCCCGTTACCCAGCATCCCTCCTGTAAGCCCTGCTCCACTGACAGTAATCTGTGACACAAGCTGACCACGATGAAATCTGAAATTATTAAAAAGCCATTCAGGATGTTACAATGTGAAACTTTAAGGACTGATTGAAATCTCTGCGCATGCATTTACTCGCAATGTTGGGAATTGGCGATCATTTACATCGGAGACGCCCACAATCTGTGTCTGTGTCGAGAGAAACAAAAATCTGACTCGGGGAAATTTCCAGCTGCAGAGTGAACACGGCCTACAGGACATGAAGAACAGAACACGATGAAAAACATTACACGGCCGCTTAAGATCCCTAAAATGACAAGGGAAATCAAAATACATTCAATTAAATGCGATGCACAAAACGTATCAGCACCATGGAGCTCTAACGGAACAGTTGAGTCACAAATACTCAGAGAGGATTAAAAAAAGGCTCTGGAGGTTCAGTCTCCAGACGACTGTGACTCCCCAAAGCCCTCACGCATCAGTGTAAATAAAGCCAAGAATAATTTGTCGACAACACGACGCAGGGAGGCATGTTGCACAAACCGCTTTAAGACAGAAGTGCTTTGAAGAACGGGGCTGAACAAAAATATTTTGCCGCTCGTGAAAACCGCGAAGGATCCGCCTCTGACTTTCTCCAAAAGCGGAGTTCCACTGAAGGCTCCTCGAAACCGGAAATCATCTTTTTGAATTTACCCCCATGCATTATTCATGGCCTGGCTGCTGCCGTTGGCCTGCTCCGGTGCCATGGCCTATTTACAGAGCCACTCGTGAATCCATTAGCTGTGAACGGTGGAGTGCCAAGGCTCATCTATAAGCAGCTTCACAGGCACATGAATCCATTCATAACCTCTCAGACTGTAACAACAGCAGCAGGGCTTTTTTAACCTGGCTGTCGCTAATTCGGGGTTCATGTCGATTATCCTGTCAATGAAAAATGTGAGCAAAAACGGGAACGGACAAAACAGACGCAAAGATATGAAAATCAGGAAATGTTATCGACTTTTTGGCCAGGCTAAACTATGCAGCTTGCTCAGTTCACAGACAACCATGGTCACCAGACAATGAGTCATAATGTCTGGTTTTCTCTTGAATTATCTCTTGCACCATCAAAAAAAGTCAAGGTTTAAACTGGTCCGATGTTTAGGCTTGGGAGTAAGTACCTGAAAGATCACATTCCAATCAGCTTCAGCTCCAACTTTGTGCGTATTGCTAATTAGGCTAGGTCCCAGGTAATCATGCTAACACCGTAACCTAAAACAGGATTAACATTGTACTTGCTTAAAATCATGAAAAAAACAAAACAAAAAAAACATCACGCTAAACACGTTAGCAATGTCATTGTGAGGATTATAGCATGTTAGCACGTCAGCTCAAAGCACTGCTCCGCCTAAAGTTGTCTTTATACAATGTCGACATAATGGAAGGAACAAAAAAATTAAAACTCCTGCTATTCCGATTTTCAGGAGAGTTCACAGAGAATTCCAAGATGGTCACGGGCAAAGTTGACCTAGCAGTCACATCATGTAAAAACAGCCTAAATTAGCCACTCCCATTTTATTACAGGTATGTTGTAAATCCAGCCTAATACCTTCCCACTAAAATGAGAGTGAAGTTGTTGTATGAAAAGTTGAGACTGTAATACTGTAACAATTCGGCTCTGAAAATAAGAAACGCAGGCTGTAAGCTCTGAATAACCCAAGTGCATTCCAAAAGCACTCCAAATTTGTGAACGTTGGCACAGACCGGTTCGTTAACAAGCAAACTGTGTATAGTTCCTGTCAAATTAGGTGTTAGGTGTATTAGGTGTTAATAATTTCACGTAGACAGTCTTTCTACCAAGAGGGATATATCTTTGCTGTCCTGATTGGAGTAACAACCACTAGGCTGACCTGAACAGTACTTACTGCTCACGTGATATGACCTGACTGTGCCCAGAAGTGCACAACTACCAGGATTTGACCCTTTTCCTTACAGCACAGCTCAACGTGCAACTGAAACGAAGTGCAACATTGCAACATTGAATATCAGCATGCGAGCAGTTGTTCACAGGGAGAGCACGCCGGGCCTCTGAGGAGACGAAGGGGACAACTGACTTCTAATCCTCAGGTTCAATGAAAAGCGCAACATCGGCTGGTTTGGGCAGAGCGAGGTCATTGTCGGCGGCCGTTTTCTAGGCATGTGGTTGGTTGGCTCCGGGCCTTCAGAGCGCTCTCACGCTACACCCGGAGTCTTTGCTGAGCACTGCAAACCTGCAGGCTTGCTGGATGGTTTTATCAAGCACGGTAGAGTAAAATCGAGTTTGTACACTGCAAACAGCAAAACTACTCAGCGGACTGTGATGCAGAATTCAGTGGATAAGGATGAGTTACAGTTTTCACTGCTGCCCGCCATTGCCTTTTCTCTTCTGAAAAAACATCAGTATGAGTCCAGTAAGAGCTCCTGAGAGGACATTCATCACTGTAATTATTGGTAGGGGAATAATGATGTCCTCCAGGATATTAAGGGTTTAATAAAGCAGCCGGCAACATGTGCAGCGACGGACACGTTGCACCCCAAGAAAGTGCACTTGTACAAAAAAACAAGACTTAGAGTCAGACGGATAAAGGTTACAAAAGGATGAGACGAGATGGATCAGAGTCGATCCTTAGTCAATCATGGTAGTCTCATCAATCATGGTAGGATGTTAATGCACAGAGGGTACCTTTCTATCAGTGGTGAGCAAGCATTCATGTTCTATACTCAGGTAAAGTACTAATACCACACTGTAAATATACGCCGTTACAAGTTATAATCAAGAAAATCTCCTCTACAATTTGTATTAATCACTCTTTCACGTGTGAGTTGATTGCGACAGGTTCCACAGAGCCCATTTGACTCATGTGACTGTTATACTATTATATACAGTATTATCACTCATGTGTTAGTGTTGAAGCAGGATTTTGCTGTTGTAGTTTTTACCATCATGGAAAAATACAGTTGAACTATTGGGACTGCGTCTGATGAGGTTTTTTTTACCCATTGATTTGCTGATTATTTTCGCAATTAATCCATTGATTGTATGTTTTGTATGATTGGTCAGTTGGTAACCCCGCCGTCTGAAAGGAAAAAAACTACAGACTAAATTATACACTATGCATACACACAACATACACATATAGCCAGCCTATTCCATTCACCGTCCCACAGGCAACATCCGGCCCAACCTATAAGTGGCTCAGCATACATAAATCTGACAAAATATGAAAATTACATATATCTTGTATATGTGTATGTCTCATTACACATGCTTACTGATTGGATATACAGTATATAAGTCACAATATATAAAAAAAGATCCTTGTTGTCACTTTAAAGAACATGAGAATTTATTTTTGGATGGGTCCCATAGATCCAGATCCACACCAAAAGTTAATGAGGGCTGTTCTGGGCTTCCTCCATCCAAGTTTCGTGGAAATCCATCCAGTAGCTTTTGCCTAATCCTGCTGAAAAACCAACAAAACAACCAACCAACAAATGAACATGGGTGAAAACATCATATCCTTGGTGGAGATAATAGGAAACCGTTGTTCCTGAACCGATAATGACAATTCCAACCAGTGAGCCATCTCGTTTCGTTCTCATCTACGTTGAGAGTTGCACACGTGCAGTACCATTTGAGCAGTATGTCCACAAAGGTTATCCTATTCATTTCCGACCTCGCTTAGTAACTCCTCAAAACATCTGGTTTAACCCTGTATTGTTTGGCAAGTATTTCTTTAAGTAATCTAGAATAATCAAAGAATATTATATTCTGAAGCAACGTTCCAGAGGGAAGTGCAGTCTGATTGCATCTTACAGGTTAATGTCAGACGGTTCGAAATGTGTCATTAGAAAAACCTTTTTTAAAAAAAAGGTGTTTCCAAAGGCAGTTTAAAAAACGTCTGGTCCATCTGCATTTCCTGGTTTAAAAATCAAACGGATAATTTTAGCTGTGAGAAGCTGTCAGCGGTTTTCCTTTGCTGTCATGGCTGTACATTTTAAGAACACAGCCGACAAATTGATATAATAGAAGTAACCCCGTTCATTTCTGGAACTCTGTCAGCCGAGAGCCCACGTATACGTCTGCTACAAAGGGATTTTTAGCTGTGCACACATCACCCACTACCTTAAAAATAGACCCTGCTATTGCAAAACCACATCATTTTCGTTTGTCTTCCTCCAAGAGCTACTGCTACCTTTTTGTCGCCGCCTCAAGACAGAATTGAACATGGTGTTATGCTGAGTTGATCGATTCAGTACAGCCAGGGACAGGGGTGGTTTTGGAGTCGCTGCTCTCTCACAGGGGAAGCTGACCTTTCCTTCAATCAGTCCTTTCTTGAGGCGACAATTTCCTGTGTTTTAATTCAACCTCTATCTACCAATACTTCCTGACGGTCTCCACCATCTGCTGTCTAACAAAGACGGAATTCAATCACAATAATCTCCTGTTTTCTTTAATCCGGACATCGGTTCTGCAGTATCTAGCCTCTGTGTTCCGCGGGACCGCAGAAGCATCTGGAGCTTAGGTAATGAAAAGCGTCCCCGGTCCAAACGCTCTCAGCAGCGTCCTCTTTTAACCTTTCCTCCCACATGGACTTCCTCCACCTCTCACTGAGTCATCCTGCCACTGATTGTTGGCTTACAGCGTTCCACCATCAATGACAGAGATTTCCACCTCTTACATCACATCTGTTTGTCAGATGGTAACATAAGACGCGGTTCTGTCCTCGCCCAATTCCTTTTTATCTGTTTTTCCACAACAGACACTCCCTGTCTCGTACTTTTATAATTCTGCCATCTTTTTCGACCATTTTACCTGGCATAAGATATGGAGGACTGAGGCTGTTCATCCAGAAATGTATCATCTTTTATTACATAAATGTGGAAATTAACTACACTTAATAAAATACACTTAATCCGGCTGACCTGTGCAAGACTTTACTGCAACAATAATCTAGTCCGTTATGAAAAAGACAGGCAGAGCCAGGGGGCAATTTTAAGCCACCATGATGGATCAGCCTGTCCTCATCAGAAAGACAACAATATAGGTCAAAAATGAAAGCAGCTTTCTTTGGTAGGTGGTGACCTCTAGTGGTCAGTGATTATTACAGTTGCAAAGGAGGCAGTGAGGAGAAGTACAAGGAGTAAGAGTCTATGTACAGAATGGATGGTCGGGTTAAACGCGCATAGGACTTTCATACAGGAGACTAGAAAAAGAGGTCAAAGGTGAGTTCTTTTAACTTAGGTGAATTTAATTCAAACGCTGAATTACACCAAACGGGGACGCACCTTCTCGCCAGATGGACACTAACTCTGAATTTACGACTCACAGATTGATCATTTCATACTGAGTAAGTAAGCATGTATAGTGGAGAGAAGTAAGACACTGGTGGTGGTGGTGGTGACGTTGAAGTCGTTCAACTGTGATTTTTTTTTTGCCAGTGTGTGAAGATCACCTCCATGCAGAACGTTTAAGTATCATGAGGTTATGCTGACCCCAGAGATTATTTTTCCCGCATTAATCCAAAACCCAATCTAAAAAAATCCCATAGGCCCTGTTTGTTGAAAGAGCCAGGGCAATCGTAGAAATATTTCATCCCTGCAGCACTCTGAGAGCACTGAACAGGTACAGAACCAGTCTGTCTGATGGGACTATTAAGAAATGTTGTTGGAAAGTCAGATTACGTTTAAGCGACACAAAACTACTACAAAG
>OMLP01033542.1:0-12478 GCA_900302685.1 Spondyliosoma cantharus
ATGTATATATGTGTGTGTGTATATATATATATATACATTAGCGTATATATGCTGTTGATTCATGTACCATTGCCGGGGGACAAGTTGGCCTTTCTGTTTTTGTTTCTGGTGTTACATTAACATTTAGCGAGTTAAAATTTGTACTTTTCTTTCATTTTTAACTTCAGTCTCTTGTTCAACCTCAGCGGCAACTGAACAATGTTTGAGCGCCGCTCGAATGGAGACAGGTAGAGAACTGTTTACAAGGAAATGTCTGGAACTTCACTGCAGAGTCATTCGACATGGGAATGAGGAATATTTGTATCGGTACCTTTTGTTTTCTAAAAGTCACCAGCTTAAAGGTTTCTGCTGGGGAAGCTCACAGTCTAGAAGGGCCATGGAGAGACTGAAGTAAAAGATATGAGGAAATTTATCCTTGTACCGGTTTATGTGTCACTATACGAGCCTCGTCAGCTGCCGGATTGGTACTGAACATGTGCTGCTCTCAACAGAGATGAGAAAGAAGAGAGATGCAACTTCCATCATCAGCCCAGAAAAAAAAAGATGTGCCTTATTCAGAATGTTATAGATTTTACGTGTAACATCTTCTGGGTGTAGTCTGATCCGCTGCTTCCTAGTGGTCCTTGTTCATCAGGTGCATTTGTGATAATGAACACACGATCGCAAGAAAGAAAAAAAACAGAAATAAACAGCAAACATGCCTCTTAGCAATGGGAAAGAAGTCGATCGCCTATTATTAGCAGGTTAACCCACCTTTAAAAAAACCTGCATATACGAGCTAATTTTAGCTTCTTTATTTTGTGTGATATACATAAGGATGCAGCAATGCACAATCAAAGACAACAATATAGAATTTAAAATACCTAAAATGTTTTAAAAAGGAAGGAAATGCATTCTTGCATTTCTTTGAGCTCAGGCATACACACAATGTGCTTTGGTGATAAACCCTGAACGTAAACAATGGGGAAACTCCACAGGGCACGTTTCCTTTGAATCTACAGGGTGTTTTATGATTTCCATCTTACCTTTTGTCATTGGTGATTTTCTTCAGCGCAGCCACCAGTTTTTCACTCGTCACATCGTGAATACTGAGTTTCTCTGCGACGCCGCGGGTCACCAGGCGGTTCACGTTGTCGCCCTGGTCCCCAAACAGCGGGAACATCAACATGGGTACAGCGTTGCAGATACCCTCGTAGATGCCGTGGGTCCCTCCGTGAGTGATGAAGGCTTTGGCCTTGGGATGGGCTGAGGGGCACAGGAGGGCAGCCATGATTACAGGGTTACAGGTTTGATTAGCTTGAATGGTAAGATTTACGACATGATAGCTGCACCTCGACCTACCTAGGAGGTCATTCTGAGGTAGCCATTTCATAACTTTGACATTCTTGGGTGCATCTGCAGGTGGGACTCCAGTGTATCGCCACAGAACCTGAAAAAAAAAAAAGAAACCTTTTCAATTAAAACCTTTGAGATGCAAAGTGTTAAAGCAATGTCAATGAGGGTTTAGCATGTTTACAAGAAGGCAAGGCACGGGGACAAAGTCCTATCGCTCAAGCTGATTGGGGCTTAGCATACTGTGTATTTAGTTTGAAATTCTCCGGCTGAAGTGTAAATGTTTGTCGTGCTCAAAGAGAACAATGAGCAGCCTGGCAAACGTAATCAGCAGAGTTCTTTGCGTAGAGTGATTGTGATTCAATCAGTTCAGGTCGTCGTTACCCTTTGAGGTATTTGCCCAAAGCCATCAAAGAGCTGTTTAGCGATCTTCTCAGGCATGTTGGATACCATCGAGCCCAGGGTGAAGACAATAAAGCCGGCGTCTCCCGATCCCTCTACAAACTCTTCCAAGTCCTGCGGGGGAGGTGGGAAAAGACACACAAAAGCAACTCAGAAACGTTCATCAGCACTCAACATTTAGGATAGATGCACCAAATTAAACAATCCAGAAAAAAAAAAAGCACTTCTTTTCTTTGCTTCTATCGAGCATTTTCTACACAGGGCCCCTTATTTCTTCTCTTGCAGGCCAAACTCCAGAAGTCTGCTTTTTCCTGGCTCAAATTTCACACACACTGAATCGTCGAGAGGAGCAGAAAAAGCACATTCTTTCACAATGTTATGAGCCAGTTCTTGGAAATCATTACACAATGTCAAAACAATCTGCAGCACCAGTGACATTTATCTGCATATTCAGTTTCAGTCTTGTAGCACCGAAGAAATGATTACTGAAGGTGTATATTATCTGTTGTAAGTAGCTGTGTAAGTTGCATCTATTTGGGCTCAAAATAAATCAGCAACAACATATCAGTTTGAAGTTATTTCTGACAAAAATATAGGTACTTTAAATGCTACATGATCCCTTTTTTTTGCTAACTCTGTCAGAGCTTTTTTTCTTTCCTGAATTGAGTTGAGCCACTGCTGCTGAAAAAAGTGATGATGAGAGCAGAATTTGCAGGTCGTGCAAATCAAAACAGTGAGCTAAGAGAGACACACTGGGTAGTAATACACATTAGTCTGTTACTACTGTATGAACGACCCCTTTTGTATTTATGATTCTATCAATTCTTAAAGGAAAAGTTCGTCGGAAAATTACATTTCAGTCACTATGTTCTCGCCCCTTGTGCTGATGGAAAGCTGTGTGAAGTTTCACTGTCCACGAAACATTTTCTGGAGCTTCGCAGCAAGAGCAGAGTTGCAGCATTCTCCTAAACAACTGAAGTAGATGGGGACTTAAAATGTGAGAAAAACGGCCAGAAAAACCAAGATAAAATGGCTCCATACAGCTTGCCCGTCGTTATCCAGCTCTCCAGCAGCCCAGTGATCCCGGATAGATTTGTAAAGAAGTTATTTACAACCTTTTTTAAGCTGAAATCCTCGCTGCTGCAGCAGCTGAGCTAAAAGCTTTAGCTTGAAAAAAGAACAAGTCCCCATCTACTTCAGTTGTTTAGGAGAGTGCTGCGCCTCTGTTTTGCTGTGAAGCTCCCAAAATGTTTTGTGGACTACATCATTTCACCTCACTTTCCATCGGCATGAGGGTGAGTGGACAATAACTGAATTAGAATTTTTCTTTTGACTGAACTATTCCTTTACTATAAAACAAATAATTACGGGTGGTCTTCTGAATTTCAAAGTTCAGGAGGTCTCAACACAAAGCAAGGGGTATGTCATTTGCCTTATTGATGTTTACATACATTCTTGAAATACTCACCGCTGGCAGAGGAGCCTTCTTTGCACAGTTGATCCCTCCGATAAGAGCCGTGTTTGGCATGACAGGCTTGGGCCATTCAAAAGCAAAGTCATGTCTGTGAAGCCAGAAAGCAGCCTCACCAAGAAGTCTCTTGTAAGTCATGTCGTCTCCGAATTGACTCCTGGTCAGGTCATCAAAACTGGAATACATTACTTTGCATAGGTAGACCTCCAGAAAAGACATGGCCATGTTTTTGACTCTCTGTGGGAAGGTCATGGTGGGTGAATTACCAGAGAAGGCCACAGGAACATAGGAAACGGGCATAGGGCACTGGTTAGCCTTTGCATCCAGCTCACATGGAAGTCCATGGAGGAAATAAACCACTGGGATGGAAAATAAATGAGCCAGGATGGAGCCACAGGGCAGGAAGGGGTCTGTGAGCACAACATCGAAGCCCTCTTTCTTCAGTCGACTTATTGTAGCCTTGTTGTTCAGCAAACTCTCGCAACCTGTCACTTGCAATGAAGTAAATGTAACCAAACGTTGCAAATTGACGAATAGGTCTGTGATTTCCGGTGGCTTGAGGAACACCGACTCCTTCAGGTCGTCAAAATTAGCATCCAGTTCAGCCTTGGTGTAGGGCACCTTGTAGAACTCCGTCTTATAGCCCTCTGAGCCCTTCATCAGCAGGCTGCTTTCAGGCACCAGCACCAGGACCTCGTGTCCCCGGCGGGCGAGCTCCTTCACCAGTATCTTCATGCTGAGCCAGTGGCTCCCATCTACTGGATGAACCAGCACCTTCCCCCCCTGAACGGGCCCCAGACTGAGGCAGCACAGCCAGGCCACCAGCCCCAGTGTAGGAAACCACACCCCGCTGCTCATTGCCTCCTCTGTGCTCTGCAAGCTGGCTTGTTTTGAGAGCTTGTGGAAGCCGTTTGTTGAGAGGAGGCTTTATGTGTGTGTGAGGGGGTGGTGTGTGTTTAAATTGAGCAGGAAGTTAAGGCTGTGTGTGCAGGCAGGCTCTTATATAACCACAGGAAGACAGAGAGAGAGAGGAGATTCCCAGTGGAACTTGCGGAGAGTCATCCAATCACAGTTTGTCTCCAGTTAATCATTCTCTTATGGGGCTTTGCATACTTTTCTAATTGGCTTGTGTATTCATTTACATGGAACATTTGGAGACAAGCATACAACTTGTACTTTGTTTTTTTTTGTTTGTTTTATAATTCGTGGTTCAGATTGTAAAAAAAAAAAAAAAAATCTAAAGATTAAACCACTGTTTTTCCAAATTAAATGCGTAAACTGAAATAAGTTTTGTGTTTTTTAGGATATCAGTAGCAAAAATTATTTTCTTTTTTCCATTTACTCATCATGTGAAAATACTGTCTTTGCTTGTGCATGAGCTCCTTTTCTCCTGCAGTGGCCGGTCAGCAACGCTTGCAAGTCATTGTGGCTCTGCATGTTCGCCGTAATACCTTCGGATTGGTGCAAAGTCCTCTTTGTTTACTTTGGCTGCTCCTTCTCTCCTCCCTCTGAAAAACCAGACACATGCGTGCAAGCGCATATGCCCTCCTTTTTTTCACCCCCCGTGCTCACACGCAAACATGTATACCTAAAACCATTGTGACGAGGCCGGTAGCGTGCAAAGCCAGTCGGTAATAGGACACCAACACCCTCCTCATTGGCAGGGGGATGATAACATCAAACAAGCTCTGTTATTTGTGGAATTTTACCCTCGGTTCTGACTTGCTTTACCTTAGAAAACTCTGTCCAAGAGAGACCGTTGCACTGGTTGTGTAATAAACTGTGATAATAAACTGTCACTTATTACCTCATTCAAATTAATTAAGAACAAGGGAATCGTGAGAAGGTTATCGGGAAGTTCAGCTTTTTTTACGGTTCAAAGACACGAACACCACTGCCAAGTTCTCTTATCTGGCAATGTGCCGTCTCTGCATTTTTATTCAGTTGTCCACAATGTAAACAACAATATGTGGAGTCAAGGAAACACATGCTTTTAAAGATTAAGGCGTATGACCAACTGTTCTTGTAAACAATAACAAACACTATTGCATTTAATACAATGACCACATAAAGGTGGCTGTAATTTGAAAGCACATCCTTCATTTCTCTCTCTCTCTCATCCAGAAGTAGTCTGGAAAAAAGCTATTGTCATGCTTAGTGTCGCTGGGGAAAACAGAACCTTTGGCACAGCGATGACATGAACTTGCCCAGACCTGGTTAGAGGACAAATAAATAATTGATCACAGTAGCAAGGCTGTTTGTCCAACTTTTGTACAGTTTTGCGGTTTGCTGACGGTTACACTTAAAAAAAATGTTCCGCTGTTTTCTTTTTGGTTAGCTGTTTACGTACGGAATGATTTCCGTCTGAACGTTCAGATCTAACTGGTTTGGTGTGGATATAGTCTAAAGCTGTCTGACAATCAGCTCGGAGCATTGTTTGCTCCACTTTCCTTGTGTACAAACAAGTGAAACACGAACAAGTTTGGGCTCAGTTTTCAATTTTTTTTTTGAACACTGTGCTTTGGTGTTTCAGCCCTTTCTGACTCCCAGCACGTCAAGTACAGTAGCCTGCCAGCGGCCTTGTGCTTCTAAGCTTGATGCTGTGGTACAGTGGTATAAAGAGTGAGACAAGTCCTTGTGGTCAGGGTGGTTAGAAGGGTCATACACTGTGTTTTACCCCAGGGACAGTGGTTGGCACCCTGTTTGTGGTCAAGAGTGTTTTGTTTTTAATGTTACGTAAGTGAGGTCAACGAGTTAGTGGGTGAGTTACGTCACTTACGCTTCTGTTAAAAGGATGATCTTTTCCTAAACCTCACCAAACAACAACCTTTTGACACATTAATAACTGTCCAAAGGTTATGTCATAATAAGTGAACTGTTTGTCAGCAAGCTTTTATTTTGAAAGCATAACAGGGCAAAGCATAAAATCTTCAATTGCTAACTTTGACACTAGAGGTGCTAGAGGAGTAAGTAGAGCGTCATATTTTATAGCTTAAGGACACCAAGCAGCTGCATTTAGGAGTTGGGCGTAGGAATGTTTTTTTGTTTGGTTAGGTTTAGACGCAAAAAACGCTTGGTTATGGTTAGGAAAATGTCTTATTTTGGCGTAAAACACCCGGCTTTGTCACAACAACGCAGGCTGGACATGTCACAACGTGTCGTTGAAAACACCTGGTTTTGTCTCCACAAGCACAGCTGGAAATTGTCCCAGGGTCTCCATAGATATCCAGCGGTTTCAGACTCAAATAGTCAAATGTAGTCTCTGACTGTGGTCACTGGCGTCACAGGCACTACATGCAACTTCACCACCTTCGCCACCTTGAAGCTAGAAAGGTGGCAGGGTCCGCCACGTACAAAACAAAGTCAAACAGAATGAAGCTGTGTTGTCCTTTAAGGTCAGTTTGTTTATTCAATTATATGAAAACAGTCAATGAAGATCTTCCCCCAGATCCTCTCGGGGCTTTTTGACTCACCCGTTGAACTCGAATGAATATGCACAGCCAGTCTGAAACCTGGCAGATGGACACAGGAACACAGAGTCCGGTCTCGCTTTGCAACTTATAAAAACTGGGTCAGAACTGAGACGTTTGGAGTGCGTGCAGGCTGACGAGGTTCTTGCATGTAAAACTGTGCGAGAGGTGATTCACAACCCGTTAACGGTCCTTGACCCCCTTTTTCTCTCACGACTTTGGCCTCCTCAGACACGTTATGTACAACACTGCAGTTGTTTGCGTTAATTAATGACTAACGTGACACAGCAGGAGTCTGGACCTGATCCTCCACTAAACCTTAAATCCCTTTGAAAACATTGCTGCATGTTCATACAGTGAGAAGTTGGCATGAATGACTGATGGTCAGGTGCAGTATTTAAAAAAGAAATGTTTACGTGCTTTCTCTCGCACGGACACGCCGATGCAGTTAGAGTTCTTCAGTGACAAGGGATGTTTAAAAAAAAATGTCGTTGAGGATGAAAAGTATAAAAATATTTTTGTCATCACTACAAGACAGATCCCGTTTACTTGAACACCTCCGGCTCCAGTCATGTGCAGCTAAAAAAGAGACAGGTTGTGGAAGAAACCTCAGCATGAATACAATTATAACACGCTCTTAAAAGGTGAGAACGCAGCTACAAAGTTAGCCAGCAAAAAAAAAAAGAAGAAATTAAAAAAAGAGACAACATGTTGACAACCTGATGCAATGTGCCATTGTTAATATTTGTCAGTTTGCAGCAGAGCCGGCGCCTGTCAGTTATAACAAATGAAAACCATAATTAACGTCAGATCAATACAAACGGCTGTTCGGGATTTTGTCTGTTTACGTGCACACTCTGCGTCAGTTGTGTTCATATTTAGAGCGTTTTCGTGACAGGCGTATTTTCAGCCGCGGTGCAATTTTTATTCAAATGTTACAAAAGGGGGACGTCTGACTTTTTCACTCCTTTGAAGACATAAAAGAAAAAGGAGCCCACTGCACTTTTTCTCTTCAAACTACAGTATGAGGTGAATGTGCCGTTCAGCCAGACGGTGGTGCCAGAGAGAACAATGCCCAGTCTGTGTCATTTATCTGGACCCAGTTGACGTCTCCCTGTGCAGGACTGTGTTTTATTTAACTTCGCATTCAAACTCTAAGCTAAAACGTGGGAATCTGTTTGAGTCTCATGTTTTTTTTTAATCATGGCTAAATCCAGGACAGCGTTTTTTTTGTTCATCTGAATAATATTGCTAAAATCTGACCCATTTTATTTTCATGTGATGTTGAATCTTCTGCTCTTATTGTGGTCATTGTGGTGCCCTTTCGTCTGGTTCCGGTCGTTGTGTCTCTGTAAGAGTTTTGACAGAACGACAGAAGCTGATTTTAAGTTTGTTTCTTCTTCTAGCTTGCAAGGCCTGACGCGCACCATCTTACTCTTCCACAGCTAATTTTCACCATGTGCACAAACACGTCCTCTTCACTCGCTCGCCGCTGGCGTCCGGGTCATTCCTTTCGAATGACTAAAGATCAGAGCGTTTTCCTACTGTTCCCCTTGTAAAAATAGTAGTGTGCGTGCACAACCAAATCAAAAAAGTCCAGGTGTTGAGATAAAGTTAGAAAACCATTAAACAAATGGTGCTTGCACAGCACAGGTGTCTAATATCTGCTTATTAAATGCACCAAAATGGTGACGCTTTCATCCACACTGCTCCTCCTCACACTGTTTTAACAGACAGATGGTTGTTAAATGTTAGACTCTATGATTTATTATATTCAAACCATGCTTAATGAGAACTATGCACATTTAATAACACTGATTAATTGATTAAACACTGGACCGTTCTTCCTTTTAACAATTTATTGCTGTCGTATAAATAGATGTATATCGCTCCTTGGTAAAAATTGAATTTCAAAGTCCAAGTCGAGTTGTCTGTGTGCTATACTCTGCTGACTATTTCACGCTTGAACTCAACTGACCTGCCCTGATTTCTGTCTGGCGGAAGTGAAGAGGCGCTCAGCGTTAATGTTTGATTAATAACTGGCGGGCTGTATGTTCTTATCACTCGAGGCGATGTTGACCACTCCTGGCACGAAACCCTGATACAATGTAATGGCTCCTGATCAGTCACATATACCCTTTAAATGAACTGCAGGATATAAATCAAGCCCATGAAAATGAATGACAGCCTGATATCAATCAGTGTTCAGGGTTCAGGACAGTGGGTGTAGGTCAAAGGTCCTGACCGTCTGCAGCTTTCTCACCATGACTAGTATTTGCAAATGTAAAATATACGGCCTGTAGTTTACAGAAGGTGCGGTCTATATGTACGCCATTTGTAGGAAAGAAAGGCTAATAAGCATCTCTGTGGACTCAGCAAGCAGAGTGCACTCAAACATGCCAGATTAAATTTGGGCGAGTGGTATTCCAGTACGGAACATTATCAGATCAGCACAGTTAAGAGTCATTCAATGGGCCTGTTTACTTATTAATATTTACTTTGTGCGATAAGTGCTGATATGAAAACTCTGTATTTTTTTTCCAGATATTTTGAGGCAGAAAAAATATTACATTCCCAGAGAAGTTTATTGTTTCTACTGTCACTGCAAAGAAATATATATTAATATATATGTGTATATTGAGGTCGATGTATAGATTTCGGCCAAAATACACAAGTTTCCGTCGGGCTCTGGTAAAAAGTATGAAAGAAAGCAGTGCCTGCTTTGTCTTCTACAGAGAATAGTTTATATCGAACTCCTTTTTAATGTTCAACACAAGTTAAATGATCCAGAAAAAAAACAAAAAAAAAAACAACCCGTGACATAAAAACTAAATGAAATGCAACTCTCAGACGACGAACACGTGAAACGGATGGACTGATCTCAAACAGTCACATCGGGACGTGTGAGGCAGGAGGCACCTTGACAATAGATTAGGTACTGAAAGCCATAATTAAATGTGTTTACAAGCTCAAGTTCAAACTACTGAAACCCAGTTTTACTCCATGGTATCAACTCTGACAAAGTTTACATGAGGGCAGCTTCTTTCATGTGGGTATTGAAAGGAGATAACACCAACTTTATCCTCTGCCATAAAAAAAACTTTGCCCTAAACTATATATATTTCAATGTTTCCTATTTATCTGTAAACTTAATAATCTATATAATAAGATGATTGTGTTTTTGTTCCTCTAAGCTAAATTGAATATTGAATAAAACTGAGCTTTTCATAGACCGAGCAAGCAAAGTTGGGTTGATGGATTCTTTGGAAATGTCTCACTTTGGAGAAACTCTCACACTGTAATGCAGTAAATTCAGCCAATTCAGCACTTTTGACAAGATTTGGGGCTTTGATTTGGTTACTATAAAGTGTTGGTTCATTTGTTTTTTATCCACCGAGATGTGATCCTGGTACTCTGCCGTACTTGTCAGGCAGCAGAACGTGCCTTCCTTCCATTGTATTCAAAGTGCCTTTATGTGATACGTTGAGCGCTTTGTGTGCTTAATGTGAAGTGTACGATTATGCAGGAAATACAATGAACGTATTTGTCAGAAAAAGAAATATTTCAATGCGTCTGTGATGTTTTTAACTCACGCCCTGGCGCGACTGTTCCCACAGAAAGGACGACAGGCACTGCATTAAATCCGGAGTCTCTTGTGAAATAAAGAAAGAAACTGCAATGAGACACCTTCACACTGACCTGGTACGGCGCTACAAACAGAGACATTTTGTTCTGAAACGCTCCTCTCACGTTTCATCCTTTCGCCTGACCGACTCCTCGCCCTCCGACACAAATCACTGGGTTTTGTCGCAGCTATTGAAGCTCAGATAAAGAACATTTAGTCGATTAGTCTTCTGCAGCTGATAAAAATCTGATCATTTTCATACTGTCGGATATAAACTGGAGGTGTAATGTGATCTTGACACTGCAAAACAACTGCATCTTAAAACCACACACACACACACACACACACACACACACAGTGCAGATCCAATGTCAGGATTGGGGGGGGACACAAAAGTGTTTTGTTTTTTTCAACTCATCCCATGCCATCATTAATCACAACTTCGTAGAGGCTAACTATATCATTCAAGGGAATCATTTATTGCGCTTACCTTTCTTGTTTATTTGTCCTAAACAGCCAACAGCGCGTATCACTGCTTACTTAACTGTTATATTAGTAAATCATAATTCTACAGGTCTCGGGCATGTAATGTCTACTCATGTTCTTATCTTTCGCCTCCCTCCAACGCTCCCAGATCCCCAATTCTCCTCACCATCTTCATTATCTCCCAGTGTATGGGACTACTTTATGCATGATTAATTGATATGGATGAATATGATATATGATATGATGGAATGTGGAGTCAGAAATATATTCGTCAAACATTATTTGTTCCACCATTTCAATCATTTCGTTTTCGGTGTGAATCTAAAATGTGAAGAATGTGAAGTCTGAAAATACATTTGTTCAATTTTGAATAATTTAGGGTATTTTCATGTTTTTCAGAAATTGGGAGGACGTGTCCCCCCCCCGGGATCTGCACCCATGCACACAGGGAGGAAATATCTTCAACACGGGTCTCTTTTAGAAAGATAAAAACAGACAGCAGCTAAACAACACAAGTTTCACGCTATCATTTAAAACTATCCACTGAGTCGGCAAGCTTAATATTCAAAGACAAAGTGTCCCACATTTTTTAGGGGCACGATAGCTAAAAGCAGCTCCCACAAAGGTTTGTGTGGTGACCTTGGAGACGGTTAAAAGGAAGCTGCCGAGGATCTTTGTGCTTGTGAAAGATCAGAAGAAGATAAAGGGAGTTCGTGGCATGAAATGTGGCGAGGCCTGAAGAACTATGCGGAAAACTTTGAACGGGAAACAGGGAGCCGCAGGTCATGTTAAAAAAAAAAAACTGAAACGAAACAGGAGTTATGTGATCGCCGGGTTTGGCGGCAGCACTCTGAATACTCGGATGTTTTTTTGCAATGGCTGCTTTCGACAGGCCAGATATGAAGGTGACAACGGTGAAGACGACTAGAAGCAGAGGCATGAAAAAGCTTTTCAGCATCTTTGTCTTATCTTTCATTTTGCTCAACCTTTATTCAACCAGGCTGTCCCCTGATATTTGAATCTCTTTTTTGATGGAGAACATTTGCTTTATTTTTGCAAACTTGTAGTCGGGCATGGCGTCCTTTTTTAATAAACTGCTGGTCACAAGGAAGACCCAACTGTTCCAAGGTTACAGAGATTTATACAATTGAGCACAAATCCACCACAGGTGCATCATCCAAACTCCAGTTTAGGGATAAGCAATTGCTCTCTTTGGTTACATGAACAAAAACCTTGCTGTCTCAGAGAAAAGTGCCAAGTGACATGTCTGTCTGTGACCACGTGGTGGAGCCAAAGTCTCACGGATCTGCAAGAAAGTGTTGCTGCCTGTGTGCAAGCCATCAGTTTGACCTTTGGCTGTCTGGGCTCTGTGGTCAGGACTGCTGAGTCAGCCGCTTTTCAGACGAATAAAGATCACTCACCGCTCAGATTCTCCTCTTTACACTGTCACGATTCAAAACAGCCAACGCGATATAATCGTGTTCACAAGTCAGAAGTCTTTTGTGTGTGTGTGTGTGTGTGTGTGTGTTGTTGTTGTGTGTTTAAGACCATAAAAACGTGTTCGTTTGCCTTTTTAAGAAGAGCTCTCACATGATGCAGAGCAGCCGTGGCAACGCTTGGTTGTGAGGGTGTACTGGTACTCCCATCAGGAAACAGCGAGAAGTGACAGTTTCTTAAAAAAACGTGCGAAGG
>OMLP01033545.1:0-14932 GCA_900302685.1 Spondyliosoma cantharus
AAATTTTCTTTTCTTTTTCTTTGAAGAAGTTCAACACTGGTGTCCCAGCCAGTGCTGCATGTAAGCGGCTTTTTAGTGTTGGTAAAGATGTTTTTAGTGCCAAACGGAACCGGTTGTCTGATAAAAACTTTGAGAGACTGCTCATGTGCTGTGTCAACAAGCGATTCTGCCCTGGCATCTAGTTCTAGTGCCTCTGAAGTTCCTGTGATGTTGACTAAAGTAAAAATTGAGTTGAGAGGCATATTTCTGCTGGCATGTGAATTTTTTGTGGGCTATTATGTTTTGTTTCATATACACCATGTTGATTTATTTAACACTGAGTTAAATGAGTATAATGAGTATAAGTAGTTGCTAAAGCTACTTATTTTAGCAGTAGTTTTACAAACTACATTTCTCCAGGGGTAGAAATGTACCGTAGTTTGTTCAAACTACTGCCAGGCTGAACTACATGTAGTTTTACAAGCTACGCTTGCAAAGTAGCTTCCCCAACACTGCACTGGTGTCATGTAATCTAAAGTCCACAGTGAATAACTGAGTTTCTGTCTCAGGGAAATTCCTCCTGTCAGGAATGCAGCCAAAGTAATATGACTCAGTCCACCCAGAGGACGGTACAGTAGAGATGATGTAGGTCATTCCCTTTGCTACAGGACATTGTGTTACTCTGGAAACAATGCAGTGAACAGTATCTTAGGAGTTGCCAGTTCATTATTGTCATCGTTATTAGTTACTCCAAGCGAAAACTAATCCAGTCGAACTACAATAAATCTATGAGATTAGGTTGGAAGATTTGGTTGTGATGCAGAGAGGCGTTTCGGTTATTCAGCCAACCTTTATTGATGTCTGTTGGGTGGACAAAATAATAGAAACACCTGTCACTGTAATGCTTCCTTGCATCAGCTGTGACTAAAACTGTCAAATGAATGCATCAGTTTCAAATATCTGGGCTTCTAATGGCTTAGTGGCAACATTTTAGTTTTGTAAGATACATTTCTTTCTTCCTCTGCTATTGGATTCATATTTACTCATGATTGTTGGAGCATAAACAAGTTGCACATGAAGCTGTGTAGTTCTAGGCTGTACACCGAGACACTAGCAATGATCAACCGCAAGCAATAACAAACACTTTCTAAGCAATTTTTTCAACCAAGACTTTCTGGTAAGACTGCGATTGCATTTATATCATAAGAGCCCAGTATTCATGTTCGTGATATCTCACTTGGACAGACATTTAGTTTAATTTGATTATGTCCTTGAAATATCTAAATAGGAGTTGCCAGAGGAATGTGATTGTAACAGCTCTCATATCAACTCTCATATCAACTCTAGTTCAAGTCCATCTGTGTCCTTTACTCACAGCCTGTCCTTGACAACTGTTTGACTAATTAGATTCTGTTTAATCATTAAAATGTTACTAACATTCCATAAAAAAAAAATGTCTGACTCACTCACAGAGGCAAATAGCTTAATGGAAGAACCATGACAGTTAACTTAGTGTAAGATGCAGACCGTAGGAATAATGTTTTTGATATCAGTGTTTCCTGTGATTTTCAGCCACAGCAGAGAGAAGTAAAAATGTAGTTAACTGTGTCTCAACATTCAGGTTACCCATTTTATTTGACCACTGGAAAAATACTTGGTAGTCTAGTTTGCAGGCCAACAAACTCCCCCTGCTTCTGTTGTTCATGGCTGATATTTAAACGATCTCCAAATGGAAAGAAATGGAAGAATTAGTTAATTCCAGTTGTCTTTGTTGTTTTTGTCACAGATGATCAAAACAGAGTGTAAATCACTGGCTTGGAGCTTCTGTGTAGTGTTGACTGAATGCTGGCTCATGGGGTGCGTTTGTTTGTCTGAGCAGGCAGGGTTTGTTAGCTCTGGGTGGTGACCTGCTATATGCCCCTTTTGTTAATGTGACTTCACTGAGCACACATGCAGCATTGCATCTCTGTGTGGCTTGAAATATAATGGCTGCCTGGGTTTTAACCCCTTTTAAATCAGGAAATCAGGGCAGAATTGTCACCAAGCAGTCACATTTTGTACTTCTAAAAATCTATTTGTTATATTTCTATTTTGTATTTTTGTCCAGATTCCTCGGTTCCACCAAAATCTCTTTGAGAGAGCTTTCCTCTGGTCAAGTGAGATCACTTCCATCCAGAAATGTTCCTCTGGTCAATGAAAGTGGACAGAATATTGGAGTAAGTTCCTGTCTTTGAAGATTAAAAATAATAAGGAAGAATATCTTCCTTAAAAAAACAAAAAAAGAAACCCTAACCCTACTGACAATCCATTTCCTTCCAGGCTACAATCAACCTTGTGATTGGCTATGATCCTCCCCCTAATGCTGCACCAAATCTCAATGACCCTCAAGCAGGAGATGCTACAATGGATGCTGGTATGTTCATGATCATGCATTGCAGTAAAGATTGACTCGAGTCTTGCCAGGTGTTTGATCCCTCATCATCTTGTTTTTCTGTTGACGAGGTGGTGGTGGTGAGGAGGGTGATGAAACTCTACCAGATGGGGGTCAAAGTGTCGCTGCAGGCGTCCCCTCGTCCCCCGGTCAGAATGCTAACCTCCGCCAGCGGGTGGCCAGGGCACAGAATCGCCACCGACTCGTCAATAAACCTCAGGACTTCCAGGTCAGTTTTGCTGAAGAGCTACACGATTATCCACAATATCAACCAGTTCAGTGCAAATCTGAATTTTTTATTTCGCAGATCAAGAACAGAACCTGTTCTTTTTTTAGCTTGCAGCCAAGAACCTGTAGTAACTATATGTAGGATAGTGGCTTTAATGTGACAATTAGTATCACTTAGCAAGCGTTAGCAACTTGGTTTAGGTGGTTAGGTTATTCAGTGGTCAAGTTTGCGGGCACATAGGCCTACTGTAGATGTCAACCATTTTTTATTTTTTTTTTATTCTCCACAAACTGGCAACTATCAAGACTATTGATGACTGACAAAACACAGATACTTGACAAAACAAGTTATGTATCTATATGTTGTCAGTATATCTAAGCAAACTGAGGTAAAATGTGGGTCCGAATCATTTGTTCTCATACTGCGATAATATTTTCTTCAGATTCGTGTCCGGATCATTGAGGCCCGTCAGTTGTCAGGCAACAACGTGAAACCAGTGGTGAAGGTCAGTGTGTGTGGAGATACCCACAGGACACGGATCAAGAGAGGAAACAACCCCTTCTTTGATGAGGTACTCTCACTTGACTCTTACACAGATTCGACACGGAATAAAAATTCCTTTTGGTTTTAGTGGCTCCTACAGAATTTGATTTTAGAGCTAAACCACCCAAAACTACAAGTTTGTGATGGGTTGTTTCCTATTCCTATTTTTGTTGAAACTATATACATTTTTTTCTATATTTTTGCAGATGTTCTTCTACAACGTCCACATGCTTCCATCTGATCTGTTTGATAAGCACATCAGCTTCCGGGTCAGTACACACATGTCCATTTCAAAGTTGCATCTTCTGTCTATAGGTATAGATATATTAACTGTCCGTTGTGCCTACTCCTCTGCAGGTGTATAATTCCTACTCACTGAGGGCTGACAGTCTCATGGGGGAGTTCAAGGTAGTGTGGACACAATTGTTGATATGTAAAAAAGTGTATTTTGTGGCTTAATGTGAGACTGGCTGATCTGGTTTTTTTGTTCTCTCACACAGCTTGACGTTGGTTATGTCTATGATGAACCAGGTAAGCCTGTCACAAACCACAGATTTGTGTGTCATTTGCATTTGCTCAGAGGATGCTGTTGTTGGGATTGTGGACGTGAGAATGTGACAGGATTATTATAGTGTTCCGTCAAAGTGGGAGATGCACAAAAGTTTTACAAAGTAATTTATTCACCAGAATGATAACTTAACAAAAGTGCAAAAACACATGGAGGATGGTGGTCAGTGGGATTAAAGGTGTAGGGTGTGCATGAGAGTGGAGATGGTGTGTGTGACTGAAGTGTTGTCAGATGCATTCAAACAGAGTAAAGGGAAGAACTGAACAGGAACTAAAGTTACAACCTAACCAAATGGGCGCCCGCAGGGAAGGACAGAAAGAGACTTTTAGCTACAGACTGGAAACACTGGGTTAAGGTGTTCTGAGAAATGATCACCTGCCCCACCCACCATAGTTCATATAAGTGATTTTGTTCAGAATAGGTGCCTTTTTAAATGTTGTTAACTTGAAACTCTTTAAAAACAAAATTAAAGTATTGTTAAAGTGACTATAATCAATATTTGTTTTCATTAGCAGTAGGTCACATGGCTACTCGTATTCGTATGGCGTCGCTCAAGAATTGGATAATTATACCCCACAGTTCCCATCAGCTTTATTAGGGTCTTTCAGCTATTTTTTTGGTTTTCCTGCAACTTAACTGCTTTGGGTTCACTCTTCCCACTCTCATAGTGTAGTTTTCATCTGAAAACCTCTAAAAACCTACTGTACGCCTGCTTATCTCCAACATGCAGACAGACAAGGTCAGGAACCAGCTTGTGAACATAGTCGAGCATTTAAGCTATCAGATACTTTTCCCCAGAAGCTGGTGGAGACCAAAACAGATCTTAAAAGAGAGTGAATAATGGATTTGTATTTGCCAGGAGGCAAAAGATGTGACTCAAAATGAATGATAATGTTGCTCAATAACTGATGCATGTGGAAATAAGCAACTTATAGCTGCCCTGAAAATCATTCTTGCATATATAAAATGTTAGCTTAGTATAATTGCTAGAGAATTCAAATGTAAAGTGGTGTAAAAGACGTACACATTTCCGGATTTCACTTTTTTTTCCTTTTATTTCTAAAATAGATTTTTAAAACTTTATTCAATTTGATTTGAATGTGTATCTTTATATACATTAATGCATGTCCTGTTGCAGCCCACTGTGTCATGAGGAAGTGGCTCCTGTTGAACGACCCCGATGACTCCAGCTCCGGGGCTAAAGGCTACCTCAAAGTCAGCCTCTTTGTAGTGGGGACCGGAGACGAGCCCCCGGTACGACTCGCAGCTCAGAGCACTTTCACTGGCAGCAGTTGCTTCCTCTTTCCTCATGTGAACATGGTAGCTACACCACTCTAGCGCGCTTATAGACTGTTTTCTGTTCTTCTCTCTCACATACTGTAGGTGGAGAAGAGGGAGTCAAATGATGATCAGGATGACATAGAGAGCAATCTGCTGCTGCCGGCTGGTGTGACTCTGCGATGGGCCACCCTGTCACTGAAGGTGTTCCGAGCTGAGGACATTCCTCAGAGTAAGATGAGTTTTATTTATAACAAATGAACAGTTCATACACTGAAAACTCCACGTTGAAATTAATTCCCACTCCGTGGCTACCGTAACTAGTTGAAGCAAGAAAAGCATGTTACCAAACTGTAAGATAAATGATGATGATTGTTTGATTAATTCTTCATGCGTGTTCTTCTGTCAGTGGATGATGCGTTCGTCCAGACCATGAAGGAAATTTTTGGTGGAGATGAAAACAAGAAGAACCTGGTGGATCCCTTCTTAGAGGCTCGCTTCGCCGGCAGAAAGGTTCCTGATCATTGACGTCTTTATAGCTCAAGTTGATTTGTTGTGTAACAGAAGAAATGCTGATGCCGTTCCATCTCTCCAGCTGTGTACTCAGATCGTTGAGAAGAACGCAAACCCAGAGTGGAATCAAGTACTGAACCTCCAAGTCAAGGTAAGAGGTCCTAGTGATGGAAAGATGTGTTCAAGTAAGAAAGTAATGGACATCGCAAATTAAGTTTAAAAATGTCTTACCCTTTTTTGTATTTGCTGTAGTTCCCATCTATGTGTGAGCGTGTCAAACTGACGGTCTTTGACTGGTAAGTCAAACAAGGCTGCAATTATATCTAAAGGTGGAGTGTGGAGCAATATTGTTTGTGTTGCATATTGTACTGAAAAGCACAAGTGTCCACATGCAAATGGCTAGTGCTATACACATTGCTACTGTTTTGTGCTATTCCACTGATTGACAGTTGGCGGCAGTAATGCCCAAGGAAGCATGGCAATGCCCAAATAAAATAACTGAAGAAGACAACTGGCAAGGAAACGTAAATGTAAACAAAGGACGGAGGTTTTGAAATATTAAATTGGCTGTGTTTTATGAGGAAGGAAATGTACTAAATGTAAACATAACTTTTGTTTAAAAGAAAACTGGACAATGTACCTTTAAGAGATTTTAGTCTCTGCCATTCTGTATCTGAGTAGAGGCAGCATTCTTTGGTACTAAGAGTTATCCAAGGTTGAGAAAGTGTAACACAATATTTGTGCAGTGTGGTCAGCTGTGCTGTAAGTGTGTGTATGTGTTTCCACACTCCATCACCAACCACATGAGAATACTGTAGCAGCCTATGACTAAGTGCTATGCAGGCCCCTCCCTTCCCCTCAGTAACGTGCCCTGGGATCCTGTTGGCACCGTCTCTCAGCCAATTTTCATTATTGTGTGTTTCTGTGTGAACGAAGAGTCCAGGAAAGCTGAGGGGAAATAAGCACAAGGTTAGAAAAACTGTGCGTGCCCCAGAAGGTGGTGAAAACACAATTCAGATCCGAAAGACTGAGCGAGTCTGTGTACTTCCTCCATTAAGTAGAGCATAACAGTTCTCTTACGTTGTGAGATTTGCATGGTATTTAACAGTTAAACATAAGTCAGTGCTGTGTGTGTGTATGCTAAAGGTGTCGTGTGTGTGATTGCAGGGATCGTTTGACAGGAAATGATGCTATTGGCACCACGTACCTGAACCTGGCCAAGATTGCCTCTTCTGGTGGAGAGATAGAAGGTATTGAAACTTACTGAGTGAAAACCCAAGTATAGTAGTTCACCTTTTTAGCACTTGCATGTAAGAAAATAATTATTGAATCACTGTGTGAAACAAATAACATTTTACAGTTGAAAACCATTGTTACTCTCATGTGTCTGTTTATATTAATTTCTAAATGGTACTTAAAATTTCCTTTTTCTCCTGGAATAGAGGAACATGCGGGAATTGGGGAACCGTCATTCGAAGGTTCAACTGTGCTCTTTTTTTTTTTTTTTGCCCCGTGTTGCATGAGATGTTACGGCTAAAGCATGTCATGCACGCCTATTGGAGTCTAATTCTGTGTGCACATTGCTAACAAAGCTGTGTTGTGCTCTGTTTTGATATCAGCATTAAGATTTAAATGTTTAACTGTTTTTGTCGTTGTAGTGTCTGCCCCTTGCTTCATCCAGCCTTCACTGTTTAAATCTGCCCATCAACACCGCTTCAAAAAAGCCACACCAACATACTAACATTAAAGGTGTACTATGTAGTTTGTGGAAGACATTTTAATCACAAGAGAAAGGAAAAACTAAATCAGCAAACTTTATTTTCATGACTGAATAAACAAACTGACCTTAAAGGATAAGAAAATCTCATACTGTTTATATTTGGCAGACCCTGCCACCTTTCTGGCTTCAAACTGTGTTCTGGTCCAATTTTCCTCGGAGAACAGCTTGTTTATTCGGTTATGGAAAATATAAATATGTCTGATTTTCTAATATTGCCTCATTGATATGTAAATGTTATTATATTAATATTAAGTCTGAGTATGAATTTCTTCTCCAAAACTACATAATGCCCCTTTAAAGCTTTGCTTAGCTTAGCTGGAGTCTAATCATAAAGAGGTTAAGTCTGCCTCCGTCTCCACAGCTAACACGGGACAGGCTGAAGTTGGTTTCCTGCCTGTCTTCGGGCCTTGCTATGTCAACCTGTATGGGAGCCCCAGAGAGTTCAGTGGCCTGCCAGACCCCTATGAGGATCTCAACTATGGCAAGGTTGTGATGAAGACTTGATACAATAGTTATCCATATTTTTTTTCCTTCCCCTTAGTGGTTTCTTACATTTCATATAACGTTTTGCAGGGTGAGGGCGTGGCGTACAGAGGCAGGATCATGGTTGAGCTGTCCACTAAACTCGAGGGGAAAGCGGATAAAGCGATAGACAGTATCCACAGTGATGACATCCTGGTGGCACAGGTATGACTGTTGTCTATGACAAGTGTCCTCTGATTGATACCTGTTCCGTATGACAGTATTTTCTTGTGCATGTAAAAGAAAAAAAGACACTGCTCCTGAAATGCCTCGTCAGTAGTACTGCCTTTAAAACTGTGACTTTGTGACATCACACTACGTCACCAGCTCACACATTTGCATAATTTATGCCTAGCAAGGGTCAGGCATGTGTGAGCTGACCAATCAGAGCAGACTGGAGGAGGGGGCCTTAAAGAGACGGGATCTAAAACAGCATTTCAGATAGAGGGGGAATACAGAGCAGCAGCATGAGAAAATGGATGTGTTTTCTGAGCCCTTAAGCATGTGAGCTTTTTCCAGTAGTCACATAAAATAAGATTATGAAACTGAAAATTAGCATAAAATGTCTCCTTTTAAAAAGTTCACTCTTCTTTTTTCATCCCTACATTAGAAGTACCAGAGGAGGAGGAAGTACTGTCTATGTGCAGTCTTCCACAGCGCCTCCATGATACAGGAACCAGGAGAGCCCATCCAGTTTGAGGTTAGCATCGGCAACTACGGCAACAAGTTGGACACCACCTGCAAACCGCTGGCCTCCACCACTCAGTATAGCTGTGCTGTGTTTGATGGTGAGTGAAGAAGGTGCTATCTGCTTTGTTGACACACTAAAGAAAACCTGCGTTCTCATCAAGAGGGATCTTAATTTGTGCGTAATCTTTCTAGGTAACCACTACTATTATCTGCCCTGGGCGGACACCAAGCCGGTGGTTGTGGTGATCTCATTCTGGGAGGACATCAGCCACCGCCTGGACACTGTCAACATCATCCTCTACATTAGTCACCACCTGGTAATAATTCACAATCCTCTGTAATCCACAAAAACTTTAATTATAATCAGAGTTTATGATTTATGGCCTGTTGGTTTGCAGCCATTAAAGCATACAGTGTTGAACTAAAGTTTGGTACGTGTGTGCCAATGTGAAACCAGTCATCGAAGTTCAAAGTGAGAATGTAATCCTCACCCCTTATCGTATTGTTGTTGCAGCAATCCAACCTGGAGGCATTTAAAACTGCCATCCTGGGGAAAGTCTCTGACAACCAACTTGTAGAGGTGTGGCTGAAGTTGCTCAACCAGCTGATCGAAGACCTGGAAAGGTAAATAAAGGATGTGGTGTTTCTAAAGATTACAGCAAGATCGTTTTTTGCTGTCTGGGCAAAATGTAGTTAAAAAAAATGAGAGGAGGACAAAAACTAAGGAAAAAGAGTTTAAATTGGTCTGACCAAAAAACACAAAGTAAACACTTAAAAGTGTATCGGGTGATTAATTCAATATAATCTTTGTGTGACGTTTTGACTCAAAGTAATTAAAGGTAACCTACTATGTGGAATATGCATCACTCTTGGCTAAACGATCATTAGTTATACACCTTTGCTTTCTTCCGTTACATCATGTATCGTTGGCTTAAATCAAGTGTTAGAATAAATAAGTTAGTATCATGGGTTATGTAGGATGTGAAGCAGCCTCATTTGGCAAGTTAGCCAACTAACATCTCCACTCAGTAATGTTAGCAAGCAAGCTAAGTTTAGCTAAACATCTCATCTTGATTTTGAGAGGAAAACTGCCTGACTACATAGAAATCAGAAGTCAACTTGACTTTCTCAACATAATTATAGCAAATGTTCTGGTGGTAATTCTGGTTTCAGTTATGTTACAGTCTGTCCACACATTGACAATACAAAGCAATTAATACATGACAATTACTTTACAATCATACATATAGTACCTATTGAGTCCCATGTTCGTCTCTTCTCTCCTCCAGTTACCCAACACCAGAGCTGGAGGGACGCTCCAACCTGACAGCTTTGGACATCCAAATCAAGAAGTTGCGAGACAGCGCTTTGACCACCATCAGGGACGGGGCCAGACGCATGAGAGAGGAGGCCAGAGAGATCCGTGACACTCTTACCGACATCGAGTCCTGGGCGGACAAACTTAAAATGCTGGCTGAGGAGGTACAAACAGAGCTCTCTGAACTGATACAGCTCTGGGATAGTAGTTGAGAAGTGTTCCCTAGAGCTTAGATTATTCACACTACCTCAGGCAAAACCAGTCTAAAAATTAAAAACATTTGGGGAAATTATGCAATAAGATTTCACATCATAACATCCATAATCCTGCATTTGTTTGCATGTTTTTACCGTCACTGTGTCCAGCCCCAGAACAGCATGCCTGACGTGATCATCTGGATGCTGCGGGGTGAGAAGAGGGTGGCCTACGCCCGTATCCCCGCTCACCAGGTCCTCTTCTCCACGTACAGTGAGCAGGCTTGTGGACAACACTGTGGCAAGACACAGACTATCTTTTTACAGGTACACATCCATTATAATGTCGGTGCTAAAAGTGTAGAGATTATTGCTCAGAAATCATAACTCAAGTGTTTTTTCTTTTTGTTGTTTTCCTCTCAGTACCCCATGGACAAGACTAAGGGCCTGAAGGTGCCGGTTCAGGTTAGGGTCAACATGTGGTTGGGTCTGTCTGCACATGAGAAGAAGTTCAACTCCTTCTCTGAGGGAACCTTCAGCGTGTTTGCTGAGATGGTATAGCTATTAAAAATATATACAGTATATATATCTATGTAAGATTTTCAAAAAAAATTTTTTCAAAACCCAGCAGTCCAGTCCAGCACCTAAAACTAAACATGTTCTCCTGTTGCATCCCAGTATGAGAACCAGGCCCAGGTGTTTGGGAAGTGGGGGACCACAGGGCTGGTGGGGCGCCACAAATTCTCAGACGTAACGGGCAAACTGAAGCTGAAGCAAGAGTACTTCCTGCCACCGAGAGGATGGGAGTGGGAAGATGACTGGGTCATTGACCCAGAGAAAGCGTGAGTGTAATTGTAGATAGCCATCCTCCTCTAAAATCCTCCACTGTACACACGCATTTCTGTGGAGGAAGTGGGCTATGTCTCCTCTCTGTTTACATTCCTCTCATGCCGTAGACCATGATTTAATGACAAAGTACCAGACTTAATCTGATTCTGACTCCAAATGTACATGCACAATTTTGAGTTTTCCACCTCAGCCCTATTGGTACTACTGTGTGTCTGCTATGTACAGACAGCTGAGAAAATATTGGAAAAAGCTGAATAAAGGTTAAGAAACAAAACACTTTTTATACATGACGTGAGAGGTCAACATCTTTGTCTGTTTTCCCTTTAATTTGTGACCTTCTATGGATATTACAAGTGAACCATTATAATATATAACAAATAAAATTAAGCATCAAGTGGAGCACACACTTTGACAGCTTCATTTGAATAAACTTCTTCTAGAGTATGGCCAACAGTTGGGATACTCCCAACATGTAAACAGTGACTGTGAAAACAAGCAAACCTTTTCCCCTCTCTCTCTGTCTTTGCACCAAAGTCATTTGTCAAAAGTTGTGGCATGCCCTGGTGTGCCAGGATGTGCTTTTTCATGCAACCACTAGAGGGTGCCAATTTTCAAACATTGTAGGGGAAAGAAATGCTTGTAATGAGTTAAAAGTAAACAAAAATCAGCAAATGGAACAACTGGAAAGTGTCTAAAAACAAGTCCCTGACTTTTTACTTTAAAGGTGATTGTGTCCTACATATAAGTGTATTGAGATTTTCTTTTGCTACAAATGAAACAAATATCGTTGCGATTTTTAAAATTTTTGCAGCATTCTTCTTCTAGTAGCAGTAGTAGTGGTAGTGTGGTAGTGTGGTGGTGGTAAATATGTTTTCATATTTCACACACAGATGGATCATGTGTTTGACTTTGTGTTTTAGGCTGTTAACAGAGGCAGACGCCGGTCACACCGAGTTCATGGACGAGGTGTTCCAAAACGAGACTCGCTTCCCTGGTGGGGAGTGGAAGGCCGCCTCCGAGCCCTTTACTGATGTGGTGAGAAAAACAGCGCATTGACATGCAAATAATGTGCAGGGCGACACTTACAAACGCGCGTCCCATTATTCCTTCCAAAAAACGTAGATGAATGCTACCCAAGCTTACACTTTGTCTTGACTTTGATGCCGGTTGTTTTCCATTATCTTCTCTACTCAGCTTTTGTGAAAAAATCAACAGGTGAAAAAATGTGCTTGTGCCTAACATTTGTGTTGCACAGAATGGAGAGAAGAGCCGTAACCCCGGGGAGTTTGATTGTCCTCCAGGTTGGACGTGGGAGGATGAGTGGACTGTGGATGACAACAGAGCCGTGGATGATCAAGGTGCAGATGTCAACCTCACCATCTAAAATCTGTTTTTCAAGCAGTTTATAGGCAAAAGTAGTAATTCAAAAAGGAAAGGACTAAATTGTGTTGGATGTTTCTCATTTACAGGACTCTGACTCACTCATGCTAGTTCATAATAATAATAAATTAAACTCATATGGTGAGATCTAAACCACATGCTATTCACACACATCCACACAGTAATGAAACTGAAACTGTGTTTGTGTGCATCTTTCTGTGTCTGTGTGTGCACTCTACAGGCTGGGAGTATGGAGTCACTATCCCCCCAGATGACAAGCCTCGGTCATGGGTCCCTGCAGAGAAGGTGTACCATGTCCACCGCAGGAGGAGGCTGGTCCGACCTCGCAAGAGAGCTGCAGGTTCTGCAGGAGCTGCTGCAGAGGTCAGCAGAGGACAAAAAGGCTGCACTACTGTTTATACTGCAGCACATGTACAATGTTTTTTTTGTCAGGAAGCTGAATTTGTCAAACCCAATTCTGATCAAAAGAGAGAAATATTTGGATACTGGCTTTATGTCACAGTATATAATCTTGCATTACTAATGACTGTATGACTCTGATTCAATTGTTGCTCACAGAGGCGGGACAGAGGCGACCCCGAGGGCTGGGAATTCTCTTCCCTGATTGGCTGGAAGTTCCACAGGAAGGAGCGTTCATCGGACACGTTCCGTCGAAGGCGCTGGAGGCGGAAGATGGCACCAGAGGACCGGCTTGGAGCATCGGCCATCTTCCAACTGGAGGGAGCACTGGTGAGTAATGAAAGGGAAAAAATGCTTTATTTTGATTTGAGCCACTGGTTGGGGTTCAGGATCTTAAGATGGTGTATTTGGGGCCAGGCAAAAAAAAAATACAGAGCCATCAGACTTTCGCTGGTAGATAAATCGGGGGCTCGGGGTACAGACAAAATATGGAGAAGGTTAACATTTTTATTTGCATATATTACCAAAATTATAGTGCTGGTTGAAAATTGGCAAAGTTCCCATTGAAATCTATTTTTTCTTTTCTTAATTCTAAATTTCTTAATTTACCTTTTTTAATCTCAGAATATCCGAGTTTTTTTTTTTCTCATAAATTTACAATTTAAGATGGCAAATTCACAGCTTCATCTGCGAATATTACCCACCACCCAGCTCTGCATTTTTTACCCTACAATGGCTCTAATACATCATCATAGGATCTGGTTACACAAAGACATAGAGACAGTAAGATTGTGGCTTAAAGAGTATTAGTTGTAGCTGTTCATAATTAATAGGAAAGGAAGGGCTGGCATGAAAGCATGAACCGGATCTGAGCTAACTGACTCTGCAAATATTTTAAAATATTGACTCATGTGTTAAACACATCTGCAGAGCCGTGGTGAGTTTTTGTTTGTCAGTGTGTGACTCATGAAAAGCTCTGAGATGTGCTCTTTGCTTTACGCTGCAGGGTGTCGATACTGACGTGAAAGAGAAAGGCACCAAGGCCGATGCCACCAAGCTGTTTGGTGCCAACACGCCCACTGTGTCTTGCACCTTTGACAGTGAGTGAAGAGTACCATGACAGAAATTAAATAATCATACACATGCAAACATTTATACATAAATATATCCCACTGAATATTTTCTTTTGCTCCACAGGGTCACATTTGTACCATCTGCGTGTTTACGTCTATCAGGCACGAAACTTGGCATCGATGGACAAAGACAGCTTTTCTGGTAGGAATCTGCCTGCCGGTCAAAAATATAATTAAATGATTCAAATATCAAGACTGCTGATGGATTTTATTTTCATTCACAGATCCGTATGCACACGTCTCCTTCCTGCATCTTAGTAAGAGGACAGAGAAGCTGCAATCCACACTGAACCCGACCTGGGACCAAACTCTGATTTTCAACGATGTGCAGATTTATGGAGACCCCCAGAACATCGCTCAGCAGCCCCCTGGTGTTATCCTGGAGTTCTACGACAATGACCAAGTGGTGAGTTTGGGCAGATATAAATGGAGAGTATTTGCACAACTAATATGCAACCTAATGAAGTACAGATGGGTGAACAGTCAAAGAAAAAAAAAAAAAAAGAAAAAGTTCCTTGAGCTCTCCTCATTCTCAAGTAGATGTTCAATTGATTCACATCTTTTTCAGTCTAATCAAACCATCATTGATGTCCTGTATGAAAGCAGCTGCATTCTTTTGTTTCTCCGTTCATTCATTTAGGTTTTTCCTTTAAATCTTTCACTCGTGTGTACCATTCTAATGCATCTAACTGAGGATTATTGCAGATAGCTGCTATAGCGAAAGACAAAATGACTTGTATATGTCACTTAGAGGTGCAATATGTTAGAATTTTTGAATTAATTGGAAACATTCAAAATGTTACTAAAATTATCAACGGCATGTGAAGAGGAAACAGTTTTGATGTTATGTTGACATTTTGTGATGCAGAGATATCTACTGAAGTAAGCATGTTAACCAGCTAGCACTGTCACGTCCCGGTCCGTAGCATGAACTCTCATGTCATGCTTTTCTTTTCGTTGTTTTCTTCTTTTTTTATCTTAATGTCCACCAAACGTTTAAAGTGTAATGGTTAAAAAATAACCTCCTTTGTCCAAGGAAAACTTTATATATATAACTCAAAAAAATATAAAAAAAAAAATATATTATATATATATATATAAAAAT
>OMLP01033545.1:14952-27903 GCA_900302685.1 Spondyliosoma cantharus
AACTAACATATTAATCTTCTCCCCAGGGGAAGGATGAGATGCTGGGCCGCAGTGTCTGCACACCAATCGTGAAGTTGAACCCAGGCATGGATCAGACACCCAAACTGCTGTGGCACCCCATCATTCAGAAAGGTCACAAGGCGGGGGAGGCACTGGTGGCTGCTGAACTCATCCTGAAAGACAAGGTTTGGAGGACGGGCTAGTTTCACATTACAAGGCATTACCTAAATACAAACTCATTCAGCTGGTCCTCAAGTGTGATTCAATTTGATGTTACTGCAAAAACCACGAAGGTGAGCATAATCCATACTTTCTTTCCTCTGTAGTCTGGCGAGTCAGATCTTCCTCTGGTTCCCCCAAAGAGAGCAGAGAACCTCTACATGGTTCCTCAGGGCATCCGGCCTGTGGTGCAGCTCACTGCTGTGGAGGTAACACACAAACTTTAGACACTGTCCCTCTAAACTGACCAACATTATGTCTCTAAATCCCTCCTATCTGTGTGTGTGTGTTTCAGATTCTAGCATGGGGCCTGAGGAACATGAAGCCGTACCAGCTGGCCTCAGTGTCGTCACCCAGCCTGGTGGTGGAGTGTGGCGGGCAGAGGGTGGAGTCAGCCGTCATCAAGAACATGAAGAAGAGCCCGAACTTCCCCAGCTCCGTCCTCTTCATCAAAGTGGTAATGGCAGAGAAGAGTCTTACAGCTTTTACATAATACTGTAAATTCCCAATACTGCTGTGTATGTGTCTGATATTTCCTCTCTGTCCTCGTTCCAGCTCCTTCCAAAGGAAGAGATGTACACGCCTCCTATTGTGCTGAAGGTGATCGACCACCGTCCGTTTGGCAGGAAGCCTGTGGTGGGTCAGTGCACCATCACAACTCTGGAGGAGTTCAGATGTGACCCATATGTCATCACTGCAGAGGGAGCCATGTCTTCCAAAAGTAAGAGGGCAAAAGAAAAACATATTCTGAAACACCTAACTCAGAAAGACAAATAAGCCTTGTTCTAATGTCGTCCTCACACTGTTTACAGTGGCACTGATGGCGGCTTCTCCTTCCAAACATGTCTCCATTAACATGGAGGAAAGAAGACCACTGCTGGAGGCTCAGGTAAACTTCATCACAAAATGATTCCTAATAATTCCTAATAATTCTTCTTCCTTCTCAAGCCCCTCTTGTGACTAAGAAGTGCAGAATTTGACTCTTTAGTCAAATTTGACAAACTGTATCACTCTGGCTTACAGTTCATGTACAGCATGTCAGCTGCTGTCAACAAAATGGCTTCCCCCACCTCCCACTTTGTATGTATGATTACATATCGTAGCTTTCTAATTCACAAGGCTGGGCACCAATGACACTGGAAGGCTGAGATCACTTAATCCACGCTACAACAAGCTTGACAAAAGGACTCATAATGATGTTGCAATGACACTAATCTATGTGGGAGTTGTCAAACTTACTCTGATTATACTTCATTAAATTGACACTGATTTAATGAGCACATTTAACAATTTTCTTCCACAGCAGGGGCGTAACAAATAAATGGGCCCTGGAGCAAATAAGGCCCCCAAGCACCTAACCAACTAACACTGAAGCTGATTTTGCCGTCAGACCATCACTGCCATGATGTTACTGGAAGCGCAGTTATAAATATTTAAAAAGTTAGACACATTTTGGGAAATTGCAGAAGATTGATACCACTCCGTTTGTATGCTAAAAACGAAGCTACCACTAGCCAGCCAGTTAGTCTAGCACAAATACAGGAAATACAGGAAACGGCTAGCTTGCGTCTGTCCAAAGGTTAGAAAATCTGACTACCAGCACCTTTAGAGTGCAATAATTGAGTTGTTCGCTCACTAATTATTTGTTAAATCCCCAAAACTAAAAAAGATGTCTTAGGGGCTAAGTGCTGGACTATTTGTTGGCCCTTGAGTCTCATTAGTTGTGTATGTATTAAGAAAAATCTGGATTAAGTTTCAGAGTTGGGGCCCTGTGCTTTCCTATGAATGTTACTCTATGAAGTCAAAAAGCCTGGGTATAAAATGACCTGGATCTTCTGCATAGTGGGGCCAGTAGAGCATGTGAGCTGGTTAACTTGATTGGGGATAAAATGATTTAATTCTGTAAGTCTACTAGATTTTCCAAATGTTATTTGGCTGAATGGATAAAATTCTGATCATGAAACGGGTCCTTTCCTGGGGCTTGTGACACTTCAAAAAGTTTTCTCATGTTTCCAGTCTCTATGCTAAGCTAACCAGCTGCTGGAAGTAACTTCATATTTACCATACAGACACATGAGTGCTATGAATCTTCTTAGTTAAGTCAAGTGCACGGATAAATCTCAAGCTATACCTTTCAAATATAACAAAGATTGAAATCATTGTTTTGGAGAGAGTCAAACTGATGTCTCACAGTTGCCATGCTAAAAATATATATCACTTATTAGTCACTGCTGTGTTGGAAGAGAAAGAAGGGTTCTTATCCTTCTCAATTTTTATTGCTAAAGTAAGTGACATGATTCAAAGCCACGTCTCACTCATGGCAGGCATGGATACCACTAAACCACTACTGCCATGTTACAAGTGACAAGTGGTGTTAGTGGACCCCCACATTACCTTACTTTGTTACGCCCTTGTTTTCAGATTTTCTATCAATCGTAAAATTGCATCCAGGGTCTTCTCATCAACCTCTTTTACACCACCATTCAACGTTCTTAATAGCCTATTGTGTATATACTACATGTGTGTTTTTTGTATTGTGTTTCTGCTGGACGTGTATAGACGTGTGACTTCTTTTCTGTTTTTTGTCATCTTCTTTTCTCCAAAGATTGCAGAGAAGGTGAGGTTAAGCAAGAATATGACAGGAAATTCAGATGATTCTTACACCAAATAAAGAGAATTATATATATGAAGATTCAAATTGTGCATTTCAATCTTTAGGAAAAAGAGGCGGTTGATTGGTGGAGTAAATTGTACGCTTCAACTGGAGACCAGGAGAGATGTGGCCCTTACCTCAAGAAAGGATATGACACCCTGACTGTAAGTATATTTCTTCCCAGATGACACAATTCAACGTATTTATTTACTTGGCTGTTGTTTGTAATAGATGGGGAGAAGCTTCTCTCTCCTGAGCTGTAGATTACGTCATTGTGGTTTTGTATCCTCAGGTGTATAACTGCGAACTGGAGAATGTCCCAGAATTCAAAGGGCTGACTGATTTCTGCAACACCTACAAACTGCTGCGAGGGAAGAATGAAAATGGGGACGAGGACCCCACTGTGGTTGGAGAGTTGAAGGTAGCACGAACACTTGATTGGACATTATCAAATGTTTGCTATGCAAAATATTTTATTAGTTGCTAATATATCTTATTTCTTCTTGTACCTGCAGAGTTCATTCAAGGTGTACCCCCTGCCAGACGACCCAGGTGTTGCTCCTCCTCCCCGTCAGTTCAGAGAGCTGCCAGATAGTGGACCTCAGGAGTGCCTGGTCAGGATTTATGTGGTCCGTGCGATAGACCTGCAGCCCAAAGACAACAATGGCAGAGTGAGAATGATTTAATGTCTTATGAGGAATAAAAGCAGTAGATTTTGTCTCATTGGCTCAGTCTGTATCTTCTGTTTGAACTTGTGGCCTCTCTTCTGCCCAGTGTGATCCGTACATCAAAATAGCACTGGGAAGGAATACGGTTGACGACAGGGACCATTACTTACCCAACACCACCAACCCTGTGTTTGGAAGGTAAACACTATGAAGGGAAGAAATTATTATGGGCTAAATTAAACTTGAAGTCAAATCTGGTACACCATCTTACTTCTCAAACACTCACACACATGTTTTGTTTAGGATGTTTGAGATGTCGTGCTTCCTGCCCCAGGACAAGGACCTGAAAATCTCAGTCTACGACTATGATCTCCTGAGCCGTGACGAGAAAGTCGGCGAGACAGTGATTGACCTGGAGAACCGCTTCCTGTCCCGATATAACTCCTACTGTGGCCTGCCACAAACCTACTGCATGTAGGGAACTCTGCAATTAATTGATGAAAGTAATAAATATTCAGGACTTATCTGTGTAGGCAGGATTAATCGTTCTTCTGTCTGTCTCTCTTGGCGATTTAGATCAGGTGTCAACCAGTGGCGGGACCAGCTGAAGCCGTCTAAGATCCTGGAGAACCTGGCTCGTATGAAAGGCTTGTCCAAACCCAGGACTGAAGACAATGGCGCATCACTCACCTTCAATGGCACACAGTACACGCTGGCGCAGTTTGGTAATGTCATCGATTGAAAATGTAGTAGTATGAATGTGTGCTTAAAATGAAAAATCATATTTGACTAGTAACAGTGAATTACACCCAACGCCCAGTACATCCAATTACCTAACCTTCATCAGTATGGAAGACTGAAGCTGCCAAAATAATAAAGCGATGGCCACAAAATGCACCAAAAGTAATATTGAAAATATATGTAACCATTAATATATAAAACCAGACATAAATTGATATTTGTGCTTAAATTTGCCTCTGTATTCATTTACCTTTGTATTAATTCCAGTATTAATTTACGTTCCCACTTAATTTTCCATTTAATTAATTGATTTTTAGATTTTTATAATTTATTTATTGACATACTTATGTTACTTTTTTATATTAATTAATGGCTCCTTTTTTTTCCTAATTTTGGTGCATTTTGGGGCATATTAATTTTGCTAAACTATCATTTTTGGGAGCAGTTTCAGTCCATTCTCAGCTACAGGGTGTCAAAAACATGCTATTGCACTTGTCAATGTAATAATAGAATCCTGTTTGACATTTTGAGATGTGACTGAATCATTTGCCTTATTTGACTGATGCAAGTCCAATTAAGGTGCAATATATTTTTTTTTCACATGCAGAGAACAACAAGGAAATTCATCAGCACTTAGGTGAGGCCCGTGAACGGCTTTGTCTGCACGTGCTCAGAAAGCAGGGACTTGTCCCTGAACATGTGGAGTCCAGGACCCTGTACAGCTCGTTCCAGCCTAATCTCTCTCAGGTTAGATGTCACAGCTCTCACACACTGCATCTGTGTACATCCACGTCCAATCTGACAGCTGTTTTGTTAAACCTCTATGTTTTGTTCACTTAGGGAAGCCTTCAGATGTGGGTGGATGTTTTCCCCAAATCCATTGGCATTCCTGGACCTCCATTTGTAATCACGCCACGCAAGCCTAAGAGGTGAGTGCTGTGCGGCTCTTCAGTACCTCAACACGGGATCACATGAGATGCCACAGAGTTAACGCTTACCCTGTTATGCTCAGGTACTTCCTGCGTGCTGTCATCTGGAACACCACAGATGTGACCTTGGATGAGACCAGCATCACAGGAGAACAGATGAGTGACATCTATGTCAAAGGGTATGGCTGATAAATCATTGAAATTACACATACAATGTTTTTTCTCATCGGCAGCCATTTTTAAAAAAACTAATTTGATTGTATTCAATTGTTTAAGAGCTTAACTGTCTAGTAGAAGGGTAATGTGGAACCTATTGGCAATGATGTTGAATGCTCACAGCTGTTGTTCCCATTACCAGCTGGATGCCAGGCATGGAGGAGGACAAGCAGAAGACTGATGTCCACTACAGGTCTCTGGACGGTGATGGCAACTTCAACTGGAGGTTCATCTTCGAGTTTGACTACCTGCCTGCCGAACAACTCTGCCTCGTGTCCAAGAAGGTGAGGCTCGTCATGACCAATCAACCAATGGCCTTACAAAGGCCCATGATATTGAAATTTAAAAACAAAATCTTAAACATTTTTTCAACCCTTTTTCTTTAACCAACAGGAGCGCTTCTGGAGTCTTGATGCAACAGAGTTCAGAATTCCCCCAAAGCTGATTGTTCAGATTTGGGATAACGACAAATTCTCATTGGATGACTACCTTGGTAAGACACTTCAGTCAAAGATAACAAAAAAAGTAGTTTCAAGTGTTCAGTTTACATAGAGACCATAATTTCAAAGCCTGACCACTGCAGTATAATACTGTGTGATCACAGGCACACTGGAGCTGGATCTGCGTAACCTGGTTGCTCCCGCAAAGACCCCTGAGAAGTGTTCTCTGAGTATGATGAACGATGTGGAAATCGTAGCTCCGAACAAGACGGAGCAAGCCAAGTCTTTGTTTGCTCAGCAGTCAGTCAGAGGCTGGTGGCCCTGTTCCATTGAAAAGGATGGAAAGAAGGCTCTGGGTGTAAGTATGAATATAAGTATGCAGAGAGAGACATGAATGCATTTTTTTTTAAGGTAAATTTTCATGTTCAAACTTGTACTATTGAGGAGATGAATGAACAACAATGGGGCTGAGGTTGGAATGACGTCAAGGCTGATTTAAAACAGTTTCTGGTTTCATGTCTCTTACTCGTGACTGACGGAACAAAGTCAGTACTTTATCTGATAAACAAGGCCAAATCTGAGGGTAGTTTCCATATGTAAAACTAATAATTTCACTTGGATTTCGACAGATTTATTCTATTTATTATGGGGCACCAAATGCTCCTACCATTGTTCCTAAATAAAGTATTCATAATCTGCAGGAGCTTGATGAACACATTTCAGCCCCATTGCTCATTATCATCATGTTGTCGCCAGACTTGGGCAATATCCAAAATGTTATATTAAGATTTTGTCTCGCCCAAATATAGCAATAGATGATATTACCATAACTTTTTTGCTCAGCGAGTCCAGCTGAATGAACTTCGCTGGCTGATGAAGATGAGGGACAAATTTGTGCTGTCGCCCTGTAAACTGCTTAAAGATAAGTGCGTGCAGCCTCCTTCAAATCCCTGGCCCTCCATTTTGTCCCGTTTAAACCAAAAATATTGCCAAATCGGTGAGCTCGCATTCTTAGAAACTACGTCATCCATGTCTGTATATTAAAGCGCTGCGTTCATGCTGCTTCATCAGGCCAATTTACCTGAAGTAACATCCCAAATATCGATGCGCGTTGCCTCTGCTGCAAAAACAGCTTTGCGTGTGTTTTATTTTCAGATTAAAAGCCAGAAGATACCATTGCAGCTGTTTGATGCTCAATATTGTAAAATATATTGCATATGATGACGAATATCATGATTTTCGGTCATATCTAATATCAGCCCAAGCCTAGTTGTCGTAACTTGCTCATTGTATCCGCTCGTCTTGTGTGTTCAGGGAAAAGTGGAGATGACCCTGGAGATTGTGAGTGAAGCACACGCAGATGAGAGACCTGCAGGAAAGGGCAGAGACGAGCCCAACATGAACCCAAAACTGGACTTTCCCAAGTAAGAACCCACTGTGGATCATACCCTATTTTACATCCTGTAAATGAGATTGAATTAAATTAATGGTTTGGATGAATAAGGAAAAGAGAAGAAAACACAAGGGCTGTAATGTCTAATAAATACTTTTCTCCTTTTACTCTCATCAACCATCAGTCGGCCAGAAACCTCCTTCTTCTGGTTCACCAACCCGTGTAAGACCATGAAGTTCATTGTATGGCGACGGTTCAGATGCCTCTTCATCGGACTCATCATCCTCACCATAGTCGTTCTCTTCCTCGCCATCCTGCTGTACTCTCTACCGGTAAGGACAGACAAGAGGGAGACTAAAGGATATATTAGAAAATCATTTGGTCCAGTTAGCATAACCTTAAGTTAAGCTACACTTCATTTTCACAATGAATCGATAAGTAGTTTTCAGCCCACAGTGATGGCTTCCACTTGTTATCTTCTTCAATGAACAGTCCAAAACATTTACTATTATAAATGACAAAGAAAGGCAGCAAATCATCAAATTAATTTAAGCTGGAACAACAATCAAATGCTTGATTATCGAAATGAATGAATGAATTGATTTTCTTTTGCCTTTTCCAGAACTACATCTCAATGAAGATAGTGAAACCACTAACATAACTCTACGATGGAGGATGAGCAGCAGAGGAACTGAAAAGGACGATTCTGCGGAATCACATTAACTGGACACTTGATTGCCAAACCATCTCTATCTTTTTTTTTTTTTTTTAACTGCCTATAGTATTTTACAAAGTTCTACTTAAATGGGAAGGGGTGCTTGCACTTTTGCACTATGCTGTTGTATTTTACCTTGAACACTTTGGCTACACCGCTGAACTGTGACAGATTTGTGAGGAATACATTCGTAATAAACCACTGCTTTTTTATCATGCACACAAACATACTGAGTGATGAGAAAATAGTACCCACTGTACATGTTAATGTAATCCAATACAACAGTCCTGTAATCAACACTTACCATTTTTACTTGGTGATATCGTGAGAATTTTTGAGGCTGTAATTATTGATGTTTTATGATTGCACATTAGTGTGAAGTGTTCTAATATTTTCTTATAGCGTAAATGAGGGGATTAACAGTGAGTAGTTAAGTAATGTAGTATTTGACAGGACTGTTGTTTTATTGCATTACAGTGCACAAGGGTTTCTTCTTTTTCCTGGTCACTCGACGTAATCCTGCCAAAGAGAAGTTAAAAAAAGATTCATGTCCCAAGAGTCAAGTATGTATGTCTTTTGTACATTTCATTTTCGTGGATGTCTTAAATTAAATATATTAAAACATTAGTCAACAAATGTTGGTGTCCATTTCATCAGTGGTTCAAAATTGCATGTTTAATATATTTAAAACGGCTGTAAACGGTAGGAAAATTAAAGAGCAGACTGAGGGAGCCCTTGAGTCGAGCAGGTGTTGAAAGTACACACATTTTTTACTCAAGTAGAAGTACAGGTACATAACTGCATAGGGAAAAAAAAAACTCTGGTACAAGTACTGATTCAACTTCTTTTCTCAAGTTAAAGTAAGTACAGGCTCTGAAATGTACTGAAAGTATAAAAGTCAAAAGTATTCCTCTGAAGGACATTTCGGTACTAAGCTAACTGAACCCAATGTCGTATTAATATGATTCAAAGACAATTAAGGTTAAAGGTCCAATCTGTTCATGAACGCGCCAGAAAGATGGTTATTACTGAATCTTATTCCCAGGACGTCAAATACCGACATTTTGGGTTGGTAAAGCGTCCAGAGGACAGCGACAAAGTGAGATATGAGAAAATCCAGGCAGAGGGCTGCAGGGTCTCTGCAGATACAGCCACCACCGCACATACTTCTACTGGCTCATAAGTGATGATTGAAAGGGATTGTGTTTATATGAGTCTATGCATTGTTTGGATTGCATTGGAAAATGTTGCACAGTATGCCTTCAAACCATTCTAACTTTCTCTCTTGTTATGTCTTTTACATTGTCATCTCACTACGTCTGCCACATGTGATCTGAAAATCAGTCTTTGCGTGCAATGACACAAAGTACAAATAATCGATTATTCCCCTTAAATGACTTAAAAATAAAGCAATGGATCCTGCCTTGAGAATGTAAGGACTATAAAGTACAGATGTGTCAAAATGTAAGGAGTGACAGTAAGAAGTTACTCAAATAAAGTACAGGTACCTGAAACATCTGCTTAAGAACAGAAGAGTTTCTCCACGCCTCCATGTGTAAATATAAAGCAATTATAATGGATTTTTTTTTTAAAGAAAATCTGATCTCAGAATGTATAGCAGATGAGATTTCAAATGATAAAATAGGTGCATGACAATTAACATTCTGATATGTACAGTGCATGTTCTACAGAAGTCCCAATTATTTACATTTTCACAAATTACAGTTTGTGTGCTTTAATGCATCATTTCGTATTTACTAAAAATTATGAATGAATCTAGACGTACTGTTTCCCATCATATAAATTCTTATTGTACTAAACCATTACTGGATTTATTCTTCTCCTGAGGTGAGCTGTTTGCAGTGCTGCTGCAGTAAAGCCTCCACCTCTCCTCTTCGGGCCAGGCTGTTGGCTTTGCCCTGGAAGCGTCCGTTCTTTCCTGCTCCCTTCCCTTGGAGAATCTCCAACACCCTGCAGAGCACGGAGAATCATACTATACCAACCTACATCAAGGTTTTAAAGGAAGATGTAGATTAAATATGTGGGGGTGTCTCTTACTGGGGTCCTAGCTCTGCCACTGGTCCACTGGGTCCGGCCAGTACAAACAAACCAGGTCCCTTCTCCTCTCCAACAGTCAGGAAAACCAAAATTTCCTAAGAGCAGACAACAGGGAGCTTAATAAAAATATTTAACTGCTAACACTGAGATCTAAGCAGTCATGATAATCATCTTACCTCAGTGTTTAGTTCATTGGCAATGATATTCATGAACTCGTTGTCCCCCTCTTTTCTGTTGAAAGAGAAAGAGACATTTTTCGTTTCTGTAATACTCATATTGATGCTTGACCGGGTCTCTCTGCAGATGTGTCAGTCATTGTTGCAGGGTTATTCAACATCAGGGCGAGGTATAATGCCAAGTGTCTCTTACTTGTGCAAGCTGAAGAAGCTTCCTCTCTGGGGGTTGTTCTTAAAGTTCTGAGCAATGAGGACAGCCATGTCTCGTAGCAGACTCAGGTTAGTCTGCACAAGACACTATGTTGATTAGGGAGTCTGTCTATAAACATAATGTGATTTAAAAACGTGTAAAAATGGAAAGATTAGCTAATGGCGCCCTCTTCTGGCCAGCAGCAGGAGTGAGCACCTAGCAAAGAAGTCACCCATTAAATGTTCTTACTTTCTGCAGCAGCTTTGCAGACTTCTGCAACTTGTCGACCGCATCCACATGCTCATCAGGTCCAGTTCTGTTAGAACATGACAGGATTTTTTTCCACTATAAACTTTATTAAAAAGCAGAAACCACATTTGTGATGGTGTGATGATAAAGGCTTTAAACTTACTTCAGCAGAGACACAAGCGATCGCTCTGTGCTGTAGCTTTTCTCGGCATACTTCAACACCCTGTTTCCTGCCAGGAAGATCAGGTTGGTTTTGTTTTTCTTTCCTTTCTCTGTTCCCAGCAGCTTTATTACCTAAAATTCAGATAAATACAATCACCTGTGGCACACTGAATCTTACAAATATGATAAATAAATGTGTGTAAAGTTGGTGGGTTAGTGGGTTATACTTCCACATATTTAGAAGTACTGTAATTTAAAGTGCTTGTGTGTCTGCATGCGCGTATGATCTTGAACCTGTAAGTGACTGAGGTTAGACACGTGGGTTCCACAGCACATGTTGGCATCAATGCCCTCGATATCAACGATCCGAATGGGCCCAGCATGGTCGTCTGGCAGCCCTCGACTCCTCACCTGGTTCACACACACACACACACACAACATGTAAAATCTCATGTTAATAGATGAAGTACATTTTACAGAAGACATGTGATGAAACATTTCTAAAACTTTGACTTGTGAGTCATTGATCGAACAGAAAGAGGACTGCATTACATCAGTATATGCACCTTTTCTACAGCAGGATCATCTATAGAGAGAAGCTGAACATTCACAGGGACATGGGCCCTGATCTTTTCGTTTACGGCTTCCTCCAAGGTCTGCAGCTGGGCAGCCTTCACAGAGGGAGTGTCCAGTTCAATGGTGCTTCTCTGACGCCCTAGCTCCCTGGAAAAAGAAGGGAAAAAATACCATTGAAGAGAGCTAAACCCACACTTTTTTATGGCTACAGTGGAAGGAATCTGTGCAGCTGTGATTTTACCAGGATGTGGTCTTGTATCCAAAAAGTGCATCTGCCAAAGCTGTGATCAAATGTTGACCTAAGAGTCAGAAAGAAAGTGATGGTAGCTTAATAACAACACATGATCATAGTCATGCATTCAATCTGGTAAAGGAGCTACTCCATTACTGAGCATGTACAACAGGCCCTTAACGTTTCTGTTTAGTGTATCTCACCTGAGTGTTGCTGCATGTGGTCAAACCTCCTCTCCCAGTCCACCTTCACCTGCACCTGCTGACCTTCCTCCAGAGCTGAGCTCACAAAGTGTACAGCCTCGGGCCCCTGCCTCGTCACCCTCAGAACTGAGACATCTCCAATCAGCCCATGATCATCTGGCTGGAGGAAGACAACACATGAAAATTATTTGAGTTATATCTCATAGTATGGGCAGCTTGATGTGGAAACTGAAATAGAGGAGTATTATTTTAAAAAGCCAGCTTACCTGGCCGCCTCCTTCAGGAAACAAAATGGTGTCCTGGAGCTTCACATTAAAACCCTTCAGAGTTTCTTTCTTCCCATTGACTTCATGTTTGAGCTCCGCTGGGCAGCAGGATACCACAGAGGTAACAAACTACAAGGAAGTAAACATGAAATGAAAACTTTAAATTTTCAGTAAAGGTCAGCTGCATGTGAATGGGTGTAGAGTCAGTTTTATATTAAAGCTTTGCATTTAAACCACGACAGTAGTATAACAGTAGTAGACAGTAGTATAAAAGGAAAACAAATATTATCAAATTGCATTTATTTTTTAATCAACAAATGCACATTGCCTTCCATAATGTAGCTGAAGAGTACGCAGTTACAGTGGGTAACTAGTTATTGCTCCCACTGTTGTTAGCTACCATGCTAATCTCTACAGCAGTGAATGAATGCTGCTTTTCCGTCAGGTGTTTTCACATGCAACTAAACAGTTCAGCCGTAATAAACTGTCCGGAAGCGGTTTCATACCTCTTTCATATAGCAGTCTCGTTGACACTGAAAAGCCATTTTGGAGTGTTATTAAGGAAGAAGTGTCCCTGAAAGCACCATGAGTGGAAACCACACGAGTCAAATAACTGACAGCGTCAGCGCATAGTACGGCAAGTAACGTGGTCCAAACATCGTTTAGTCCGACTTTGGTCGGTTGCGACTTGTTTCATTCTTTAAATGAAATGTCTTGTAAATATTAGGCAGAAGGACACGCATACGCTTTAAAAGGAAAGATAACTTTAAACTTTTACTTGCTTCGTACCAAGATAAACCATTTCAAGCGAAACATAGAGCGAACATTTGACCATGTAAAAAGAAAAAAAGTAAATTTCACCCTG
>OMLP01033549.1:9553-25475 GCA_900302685.1 Spondyliosoma cantharus
CTCACTGAGAATGCATTCTGAGGGAATAGGGAGACACAGCATGTATGGTGGCATGCACGACAGCTAGACTGCGAGAGACAGTGGCAGGTTGATTTAAATGATGCAACACTACACAAATACTTTACAACTTTAACGTTCGTATGTTGAACCGTGAGGTCTGTGGCATTCACGTTGGATAGTTTAACCACAATGCAGCAACCGCTTTCCACTTTAAATAAATGCTTTCCAACCAAGGCCCATAAGACCGCTGATATGGCAATTCCCATTCTACCCTGTGGCATTGTGAGACACTAAAAAACATTAGCCGACTATCTATGCCTTGCTACTTAGGCAGAGTGCTACAAAACAGATTATGTGTCAGTGGGTTGTCTAGGGCGATGGATAAATTAGATTAGAGAGCATTAGGAAAGACAATATGGAGAGTACAGGGTGGTGTGAGCATCTATGTCCTCAAGAAACATAGAAGTCAGAGAGACAAAAAAGTGAACAGAAACATGATGGTGAACCCCAATAAACTAGCGAGGCCCAGAAACAGGCAAAAATACTAATCACAGAGCAGTGAGACGTCATTTCTAAAGTGGTGACTCTTCTCCATATGCATTCACTGTGTGTGTCCATGTTCACCCATCATTTTTCCTCTCAAGTAATTTGGAGAAAAACCTGCCACGCCATAACTTCCAGTCTAACCTGCCTTCAAAAACGACCTGACTTGCACTTTGGCAGGTTGGTGTTAACTGCTATGCCAACTCTACTACAGATAACACATGGCCGTTGGATTCTGACTGCTGCGAGGGCGAGACAGGTCCTTCGAGGCAAAATCTGAGACCGGATCAGCCTGTAAGACAGACACATGTCTGGACACCATGTCAGTTGGTTGACAGGACACAGTATACTACTGTAAATATAAAAAAAAAATAGGCAGGTAAACTGGTCAAAAATGTTATTCTATTCTGGCTAAGTTTACTTCATGCCTAGATGCAAGTAAACTAGAAAAAAAAACTCAGAATATAAATGTATCTGTAGCTACTTGGCAAAAATAGGTATTACAATTAAAACCTTTGTAGCAAGACCAAAAATACAAATCCTTTGGGACACCCAAGAGAAAACAAGACGATGTTGGCTGTTGGGAAAGGCCCGCCCGCCCCCTTCAGTGAATCTTGGCATTGGGATTGGCTGTCTGGAGAGGGGCAGCCAGCCAATGGGGGGAGCTTCCTGAGGTCATGTGGTTGGAGGAGGCAGAGTTCAGAGGTTCTTTATGTGACTTACCAGCATGGACTACCCTTTAATCAAAGAGTAGAGAGAAAGGACAAAGTTAAACCAAGTTCCCTGGACACCGCAAATCAAAAAGACTTTACAGCAAAGCCATGTAAGGGCAGACGAGAGTGAGACACGTAACAGGATTAGACAATAAAACAAATTGCTCCATCAGAAAGGAAAAAAAGAAGAGGTGGACGGGTTCAATGGAGTGAGGGAATGTCTCAGTCAGACCTGGGCAAAATGGTTGTTGAATGCTTTCCAAATTTGTGCTTAAAGACATGAAGGGTACTTGAATGTCACTTATCTGACAAGATGGTGTTTCCACATATGGGGTGTGTTGCAAGCACATAAAACCAAGTCCTCTTCAAGTAATTCAACCATTTGAAACTCTTTCAACTTAATTTTTAGCCCAGGTCTGGTGGCGCTTCTTGCAGACATGACAGGTTGCTGCTGTGGGGAATGGTTTGTGGAGTACTAGGAAGGAACTTACCAGGCCGTCTGGACGAGTGTCTGGTTCTTCTCACATTCCAGGACTTGAAGGTACATGACGATAATCTGGAATCATAAAATGACTGCATGAAAACACAGAAACAGACTTAAGTGTGTCATTCCGTGTGTGTTGTGAGAAGTGATAATAGTCTGAAAGCTGCTTCCTGTGTGGTTGCATCTGAATGGAAGACCAAACGTGTGGGTCCAATAGCTAAACTACACAACTGTGTAATAGTGAATAGTATTGCTCTAACTCACCTTGTGTGGATGCTTGACGTGGACACAGAAGCCCAGCTCCTTCAGGACCCGCCGTTCCGCTTTGATGACTTGGTTTTTGGTATTTATGTAGTTCTGATCAAGTATCAAAGAACTTGGAGTCCTAGTTTACAAAGGAATCAAAATAAAATAATGTTTCCCCCCTTCGAAATGAAAGTTAAAAAAGAAAGTGCCCTTTTGATTCTTTGTACCCTTTTCTTTTTTCCCGTTTCAACCAACTAAGAGCAACAGGCTTAACTGTTATAATGCCTGACAGTTTGCTGGGGTTTGTGGACTCCTGTGGTTCCAGTGAAAGCTTATGGGATCTGAGGACGGTCCTCAACTTCCATCACCCTGTGTCACAGCTTCAACAGAAATATCAACTCAGGTCATCACCCACATCACTAACTCAACGCGCAAATACTACAAACTGTCTTCAATCTCGAATTATAAAAAACTGATAAAATGCTGAAATACTATAAATAACTGTCACAAATCATCACCTATTCTCTTGTATTGTTTACACCAGTATAATATACTACTTAAAAATAACTGACTTCTTTTCTTTTGTCTATGGAAAAGCAGGCTAGCCAGACTCAAAGGAGAAAATATCACTATCAACTGTTTTTGTCCAATGTCTACTTTCAACAGCAAACAGATCTGTACCAACCAAAAAACACTTCTGATTTAGCAGATTACTCAAAATGCTACAGCGAAATACAAGCACATCTAAACATGCCTATAGTAATTACAAGAAAGAAACCCTTCATCATTCTAAATTAATAAACTCTGACTACATGCTACATGCATTTATAAATGGGTTTCGACCTCCCTGTTATGACCCATCAGCCTCTTCTTCCACCGAGTACTCTTCATAATATACAATATACACCTCAAGAACTGCATGAACAGAACTTGAAATAACCCTGAATATTATCTTCATACGTCTGTGAGTAGAACTAGTGCTAACCTTTTTTAGAACTGACAACCAAATTTTGGATCCAATCCTATTTTAATGTCTCAAATAACAGAACTGAATGTGAACACGGTCATGCTACAAATCGCATGCATGTGACAATTCCCAGGGTAAGTGTAATATCCATTTCTAAATATTACCCTTACACCTCAAATCTACATTTCTTAAAATCAAAAAAACAACAGACTTACTACAAGGACATCAGGATTGTTGATAAACTTACTTCAATGCTGAGTCAATTTAACAATGTATAAGGCCAAACTATTAAAGCTACGCTGCATGCACTGACCTTCAACGAAAACATAACCCCTACACGACCGCAAGCATCCAATTGATATCTAACGTCAACGAACAAGGTGATATTTCTATAAAAGCCATGAGGGACAGTTGGTGAATGGAGTTTTGCTCTTTAAGCACAAACAAAATGCATGGTGAGGAGCAGTCAGAGGAGGAAACTACATTACCCAATGGTCCGCAGATTGACGGACAGATACCCAAAGCTTAAGATTGAACCACAGGAGTCCTCAAGGCGCCCCGGGGGCCAAGGACCTTCGGCCAACCTGTCATCCCCGATCCCAGTGCCCCACGGTAGCTCAGACCACGGGCTTCTCCCACAGGAGGGCGTGGGGTGGCCCTGGGGGAGGTGAGACCCCCTTGCATCATGGTTGTCATGCCGACTGCTTCGTCTTACGTACCATTCCACATCACCCAGGGTTTGGTAAATGTAGCTGGTCGCTGTTAGTTGGTTGCAAGGGAAAAAAGAAGCCAAGTTAATGCCAAGGCCTGTAATACTGACATGTACAGATTTCTACGAAGACAAAGGCACCACAGAAGATTAAGCAGTGGTGCCTTGTCTTACAATATTTAAAATGCACTCAATTTTAAGAGCGTGTTGGGGTATCAATTCCAGTGTTCTGTCAAACTATTCTGATGTTATATGAAGACAATTACACTCTGAGATTACGAGTGAAGCGGAAACTGAAAAGTTTTAAAATGGTTTAGAGTACATGGATAAACAGAAGGGCACTTTCACAGAAAAACAGACCATCATCATACAACATACATCATATTGGATAAAACAAAAAACAAATGCAATGTAACATGTTGCTTGTCACAGAATACATTTTTCATCATTTCCAGTAAATGAAAATTATATTCAATGTCGATGCTTACTTTTTGCCTCTGATCTGTCTCAGGTGGTGGAAAACATTGATGACGTCTCGTATTCGTCGTGGCGCTTCTTCGATCTTGGAGGCCAAGTTGATACAAGCCATGGCGACAATCTGGAGAGAAGATAATTGAAGCAAAAGGGTGGGAAGGGAGAGTTCAGTAACTGTGGACACAAAACCAGAGATAAAATGCCCACGAATGACAAGTAGAGTTAGGCGAAGGGATAAAATATACAACCAGAAGATCTTCATTTGCTTAGAGATATTGTCATATATGTAGCCTGTTCAAACGATGGCAGTTCTCATCTCTAGAAGGGATAACCCATCGGGAAAGACCATGTAAATCTCTGCCTGATTCAAAGCAATACTGAAATTGTTGTTTACACCACCAGAATACAAATATTCATTTATTGTTAGAGAAAACGGTGCAAATTTTCTTTGACTTTGTTCATGTTTAATTATCTCCTTATTCATCTGGTTAATTAACACCTTGTCAGAACTTCATAGCGATATATATTACAAAGATTTTTTTAAAAAAAAAATATGTACATATCTAGGAGTGGTGCATTAAGTTACGCAGAGGAGCTTAACGTTACCAACCACCACCAGAAAACGTCTAAGAACTCCCTGCAAGGTAGATGTGTTTAAATTACTTATTTGGATATAAACTGGTGCCTTTCATAAAGCTTAAAGTAATAATGTTTTGGTTCTGTGGCATATTTTTTTGAAGTTTGGATTCGTGAATTGTTTCGTTTTCTGATCTCCAAGGCTCCCCCTCTTTGTCTCGAAATTAGTCATAAACTCTGTTACAACGTATTGCCAATATGGCTGCCACGAACGTAACCACAACGTTATGATATGCTAACGTTATATGCTAAGCATCGGCCTGACAATGATCCATAAATATGCGCGGACTTACCTCAAAGCTGTGTTTGACGAATGATTTGGAGTAGAAAAACCGATGGAAGAGCACCTGCCCCGTTGCCATTGCCACCTGTCGAGGAAAACACAGAGCATTACGTCTGGACTCTGTCTTGTATAAGCTGGCCTAACCTTGCACAATGGACCGCCGCCATTTTAGCTCCACCACGCCAACGTCAAGGAGCTAAGCTAACTTTAACGAAATGCTAACCGGCCTGTGCCGTGTTGTGGTTTAGAAAAAAACCCATCAACTCTGGCTGAAAACATTCACACATGTATGATATACACTATTATAATTACTCAAGAAGGCTCACCTGGGGTAACCGGAGAAGAATGCCCGCTGATTGAATCAATTCACATCCAAGGATGCGAAGGTCGGTCTCCGTGTTCAGGTCGAGGCCATCAAGCATCGACGGCGTCGGAGAGAGCCTTTCCTCCGGTATGAGCGAGTTGTCGATTGTAAGGTACACTTCCGAGTAAACTTTGTCACCGATGAGAATGCCATCGTTGTTTGTGGACGCGTTGGAAGATACAGAGAGAGGACCAGCGGCCATCTTCATCCGAAAAGGAGCGGTTTACAGCTTGTGTGCTCAGCCGGCCTCGACGAAACGACAGCGGAGCAGTGAGACTGGCAAAATACGTGACGTCACCATCGTATGGAGACTTTGCACATCCGCGGCTGCAAATAGTTCCGTAATTGAACAAAATAAACACGAATTGTACTGACATGTAACAAGTATCAACACCCGCACTGTCAATCAATCGGTAACTACTTTACCCTTTCTCATATGTGTTCTTTTAACTCGTCTGTGTATAGATTACAACTCGAGCACAGTCCAAATAAAGTTGATAATGTATCAGTAGATAAATAGTTAACGAACAGATCGATCGACGTGATAGGCGATCATGTTTTTATTGTTTTACCTATTATAAATGGTAAATTATCTACTGCTACCTTCAATGTTATACACAAATTTCGTTTTTTAATCTTCAAACGTATTTCAGAGGATAAGTGCGTTTGTGTTTTTTCACTGCAATGGTTGGTTTGAGGCAGCAGTTCTCTTAATTCAAGACAACTGTCTCTCTGGGGGACAGTAAAGTATCCTTAACCTAATAAATAATGACAAATAAACCAGACAATGGCTGATGGTTGACAGTTTCATTGTCGAAATAAAACGTCACAGACTCTCTGAGTCCGCAATAATTGAGTAAATACCAGAATTGTGTATTAGGCACGTATGACTAGCGTCTCTCAATTAGTTTAGTCAACCTGTGGCAGCTGTTGTTGCACGAAGGCTCAGTTCTGCCATTTAATTATATTTCCATGTGTTCCTTAAACGTCACATCACGTGTTGGCAACACAAGCCGTAGTTGTCATTTCCGACATCACCCGAAGGCAGCAGAAGGAAGTTAACTCACCACCAACGGTTTCTGTGACGTATTTTACGGGAAAGTCCGGACTTCTCACCGGTACGTCTGGAACATATCAATCCGCCCATTTTAAAAAAAGAAAAGAAGTCATAGCAGTAATGCCCCTGATTTATTCAGAAATCATTATTTGAACGGCTGATTTACACAGAGAGGACAGGACATCATTAAGATCTACTCAGTACTTTTACATTAACCTATTTATGTTGAATTAAAATAAACCCAGGGAGGAAGAGCAGAGCAAAGCAAAGCGGAGCAAGAGAAATTCTGAACTGAATTTGAAGACTCCATTGGTAGTGATAAAGATAAAGGTGCACCGTGTAGCTCCATGGCATCGTTTGTGTCAAGAAGGGTGGAGCTCCGTATGAAGCAGTACAAGGAACATTGTGTTCACTCATTCTTCAACCCCCAAGATTTTTTCTTTTTTTCCTTTTTTTCTTTTTTAGCTGTGAGCCTTGCAGTCACTGAAAACGGACAGCAGGGGGAACCGGAGGCACACCAAGCTTTCTGAAAATTGGCTGCACTGTGTGAAGCAGTTGGCTTCCTGAGGTTGAAGAGTTTATTCTGTGAAGACTCATTCACTTTGTACCAAGTCCTCCATCTCTGACCAGTCGACTGCAATGTTTGATTACACTGCGCCCACAATACTGTAGTGTGTGTGTGTGTGACATACTGGACTGTGTGTTTTTTGTGAGTGTTAAATTCACAAAGATGACTCTAGGGGTTTAATATCTCCGTTGGTTTGTTGGCAAAGAGAGAAACTTCCCTGCATGTGCAAATCCAAATTTCACTGCATGTGAGTTGGTTTTCAATTATTTGATTAATTGCAAATTTGAGATGATAACAATTGATATACACTTCTGAAGTAAAGTATTCAATGTGTCAGATCATTACCAGCAGCATTATTGCACAATTCTGAGGTCTAGTCTTGTCAAGGGGCCTGAGGTCAAAACCTAGTTATGAGACCTTAACAAATTTTGTTTATATATCATGCTCGGGCTCTAGTGGTTTCCACCGTTTTTGGTTGAGCCCCATTCCAATGAAGCATTGCAGGTGCCCCAGTAGCTCAGATAGTAGAGCATGGTGACCCATGTGCAGAGGCTTTGTCCTCGCATCAGTGGCTCAGGGTTCGAGTTCAACCTGCGGCCCTCGGCTGAGCATTATCCCCCCTCTCTCTGATCCCACTTCCTGTCATCTCTCAAGATGTCCTGTCAATAAATCCATGGAAAAAGGCAGAGATAAGTATAAATAAATAAAGCAGTGCACTTGCGACCTCTCGTCACGGAATGTTATCCCTCTCTTACATGATAAATAAAGGTGTTTTGAATAAAATTACCACAAACAAATGCAACATAGCTATCCTGGTGGCCAGATTATTTTCCAGCACCAAGAGGTCTGTTTTTTTGTTTTTTTCCAGGACCGCAGGCAAATATTGTGAAGCTGCCACACTAAGTATGCTGTGTGCAGTGCACATGGGAACAGCAATATACTGAACATACACGACTCACGACGGGAGGGAACGTGGTGTTCTGTAGGAGCCCAAGAGCTAGTTTTGACCCTAGGCTCCACTAACAGTTTAATCCTGCCATGGCTGATTATTTCCTGAGCTCATATATATGTGTGCATGTGAGTGTCTCGCTGTAATAATGCCAACATAGCATAAGGGCCTACATTCACAACCTGTTCGAGGACACACACAAATTTACGACCTCGTTTTTTTTTCTAATACAGCACAAGAGGTGGCAGACTGAGCTCTCCTTGTCCCTGTCATTAACCGACACCTACAACCAGCACCTCTGGCACTCGCACTTACGCACTTACCACGATGACAAGAATACTGAGCATTCTTTCTCCGGTTGCCCGGGTGACACTAATTATAGGGTGTGGGAGGGCTCACGGGACGGCAGAATTCCGGAACGACCATAACGACGCAAGAGAGAGGCGTTCAGGGACGCCCAGTGACGAACAAGGGCTTAGTTATACACACACACGCCACTCCCTGGAGTGTGTGTATGTGTGTGTTTATGAGCAACTTGCACCGATTCCCCCAGGGACACGTGTGCATGCCTGCCCTGCTATGATAATTACTGCGAGGAGATCGCACTTCGAATGTGTGTGCGTGGCATGCGTGTGTGTACATAAGAGTGTTTGTGTGTGTGGGCTATTGTTAAGGGTGATTACATTTTTATGTTTGAGGATGATCAAAACGTCATTCATGTCAAGGTAATGAGGCTTTACACTGTGTGCCTGATATGCACATATCGAGTAGTGTTTCAAGGAAATGTATCCATTCAGGCCAGATCGCTCGCACACACACACACACACACACACAAACACACACACACACATGCCCCATGTCCCTTTTTCTCAAACACACGCAACCCAAACCAGGAAGGACAGCGGGTCAAGGGCTACAAAGCAAGGGCATGAGCAAAGGAAAAAGAGCCATAAAAGAGCAGAGGGGAGTAGAATAGAGAGAGCTGACTGGATCAAAAATGAATCGAAGGAAGAGATAGCTGATGAGGAGAGGCGACAGAGTCAGAGGGGCTGAATACTAAAAGAAGGCAGAGAGATTGAGATTAAACGAATATTGACAGAAAGAAAGACAGTGATACAAAGAGAGAAAAAGAGAGGGGACGGGGGAGGGGGAGTTGTCTTTTGAGGGAGACAGGAAATAGAAAAGTAAACCCCTCTAACAGCCTGATTAAGGGGGGACTGTTGTGCCTTTATTCTACATGGTCGTTTGCTATATAAGGTACAAAGACAGACTGGGGGATCATTGTTGTTCCGCCTTTTAGACCCGGCAGCTGAATCGATGTCTGTGCAAAAAAGAGTGTGCTGGCTGAGGTGGCAGGACACAAGTGGGGGGATTTGAAAAAAAAAAAATAGTATAATGATGGGTCTACTTTACAGCAGTATTGTGGGATCTGAGCGGGAGTAAGGACTTCGAAAGAGGTTATCTCCTCAAATACACAGCAGGCACGCAGGTCACCGTGTAGAGCAGGAATAAAAGGAAAGATCAACACTCAGGACTGAATGTGCAGGGAGAACGTGAGCAGTTGTCAAATGGTCAGCACACGTCTGGAATAGATGCCTTTCACAGCAGAGATTCTGACTTGTCCAAGCAGTAAAAGCCCAGGTATAAGTAACAACCACACTAATGATGGCTCCACGCCATAATCTGTCCCAGAAAGTCAAGGCAGTGAGCCAGCCGAGCCCTGCAACGCCCTCACCTAAGCCTCTCACACATATTCACTACATTGTGGTAATGACCACACAATCGATGTCCTTCAGCGACATTGCGTGATTACTGAACGTGAGCGATGGTGGTGTTAGGAGAGAATAACAATTGCTCACTGCAGACACACGCACGCATGGCAGAAAGTCGTGTAATCAGTAAACACACACAAGGCCACGCACTCAAACACAGGAAGGCAACAAGAAGTCAGCTGCAGAGGACAAAAGAAAATGTTACCGCTAGCACATAAAGGGGAAGATGACCTGTTGTTTTCATTAAAGAGGCCATGAGGGATTTATTTAAGTCAGCTCAATCAGAATTATAAGAAACAATCATGGTTTATTAAGATGTATTAGGAAATCTGATTTAAAAAATCTCCTGCATCCAAATTTATCAAATTCATTTCTCTTCTGTGAGTCAACGGCAGAAAAAAAAACCCAACTGGTTTGTTATGTGTCTTAGGAAATGTTCCATGAACCCCCTGACAAAAGTGTAGAAAATTAGATTTTAATGACACTGAATGTTCTCTGTTATATTTCAGAACGTTCTCTCCACACACAGATTCTCAGCAGATAGACCACACTTTGTGTGCGTTTGTGTGTGTTTTTGGCAAACAGAGGAAACGTTGGCACGACAAAATCGTTATCATCCCACCTTTCTGTGTGAGCGGCGTGCACATGCATTGTCTCACAGATGGATTGGAAGAGAGGGACACGGGGAAGTCAAACTAAAAGCTTTCCATGTGTGCCAGCGAGCGGGGAAATTAGTTCCATGCCACACACACACACGCACACACAAACACGTTGTGCGCGCACACACGCTTCATGCTGTTCTCCCATCATGCCAATTCATTCCAAATGTAGAGGGAGAGGAAGAGTGAGAGGGAATGAGGGAGGGAGGGATGGAAAGACCTTGCACGGAGTGAATGATGTCAATAACACACAATACCTGAGGGGAGAGTGCTGCGTAATTGTTGAGTGTGTGTGTGTGTGTGTGTGTGTGTGTGTGTGGTGCTTGCCTTACAGTTCCCTTTGTGTTTGCCTGCCTTTTGTTTGTGTCCACAGGTGGCGAGGGACACACTGTCATGCTCCTTCAGCCCTGCCCTTGTGACAGGCTGTGTGTACATGTGTGTGTGAATACTATGAGTGCGTGTGGGTGTTTGTCTGTGAAATCCTGTGCGTGCCACTGAGACCGCCTGAGCCCGGGCTGTGAGAAAACAAGTGCATGTCTGTTGTACAGTGTGTGCCCTGGGAGTTCACTGGTGCACGAGGCAGGACTCAGTATTTGTGTCTTGTGGATAAAGTGTGTGTGTTTGTCAATGTGTGTGTGGCTTTCAGAGTAAACAGATTTAGATTTCAGATTACAATAATAAAATTGATATGAAAATACTGTTTACTAACATTTAAAAACTACACCATATGAGGTGCAGTAAGTGTTTCACACACTCATGTTTTCCAGATTGCTCTTTACAGTCTCTCCTTCCTCGCTGTCACTAAACTGACCTTACATTTGACTCCACTTGCTGCGCTGCTTGTTTTCAGTCTGGGCAGTGTCCCCTCCTGCCTTCCTTCTCCACCACCATACCAGAGCTCCAAACTCCTTGCTGCTCCTCCTCCACCTTTGCCCCAGCCTCTGTCTTTGTCTCTGCTGACAGGGAAGGGTGGGAGTGTGTTTGGGGAGTTTGAAAGTGACTGAGAGGTACCCTGGATTGACTATGGAGATGGAAATGCTTGTTCCCCAGGGCTGTGTGTCTCTCCACAGGGTTCAGAGGAGACCTGGAGGGGCCCTGATGAGACGCCGGGGATCACAACCGTGGAGCTCCTCTTGAGCTTGAGAGAGCGGCGGTCAGCCCCTCCCTCTCATCACACTCCCTTCTTACCGTCTCCTGGAGTAACGCTACCTGGAGAGCAGTAACACAATGACAGAAGATCAGAAAATTGTATTAAATATAGTACTGAGAGTTTCTTAGGCCATATTAATTTGCCTTCAAGTGGAAAAAATGGCTAATTCTATATAAGAGTATTCTCTTTCATTCTAAGAGTGAGATGAGATAAGTGATGTCCTCTCATGTCTGTGAGTACAAGCTGTGTCTAGCTTAGCTTTGCATACAAATGGGCCTCAAAAGTTCAAAAACACAGCAAAACCTCTAAAACGGATACATTAAGGCTATTTATTGTATCTCGTTTGTTTTGTCGTATGGAAATGTAAAAAAAAAGAAAATATGTTTTTTCTCTTTAGGTGAGCTGTGTACTGTGACTGTTTCTTGGCAAACGACAGCTGGATCAAAAACAAGCGCGTCCTGATATCACAGTGACACATCCAGGTTTTGCTATTATCGTTTGTGTACAGGGATGAACAAAAACTGAATCCGTGCTCACTGACAGTGTCGACACATGCACGGGAATGCTTGGCAGAAGGATAAGTTGTTGTTCGGCAAGAAATAGCTCCAATGTAACTCCCCTTTAACCATAAATTGTCATTTTTACATTTCTTTTATGTCAGTCCTAGTCAGTAGCCCAAAGTCACAATCGAGTAAAAGTAAAGATAACATGTCAAAATATTAATTTGGTAAAAGTGAACGTCACCCACGTCTTGTAATAAATGTACTTAAATATCAAAAGTACAAGTAAGTAAAAGTAAATGATACATATATTTACATGTATGGAGTGTTCCACTCTATCACTGACAAAAAGAATACTAATATGTTACAGCTGAATATGAAGCTGCAAGATTTAAGATGGCCGCAACTTTGTAGCGAGACGGAGAGAGAGGCTGCAGAGCTGAGGGAGAAACACAGATCATGATTTCAGAGAGCAGAGGAAGAAGAGAGCAAAAGACATTCAGGCGAGGGACATTCAAAAAACAGGCAGACAAAGAAGGAAAACGTTTTACTAAATTATAAAGAGAGACTCGGGTGCAGAAGACGGAGGTGGTCATCCTGAGCAGCTCGCTGACACCGAGGCACAATCATAGAGACGCGGTCAAAAAGACCCACACAGGCGATTTACCCTAACACAGTCACAGCGATCCAGTATTAATAACACGTACAGCACTAAAACCTGAGCACAGGATGCTGCACAGAGAGAGACAGCAATCAGACACAACAATCTGCTGACTGGAATACAGACACGCATGAAAATAAACACACACATACAGGATGTATACGATTGTATTTGTGCACACAGAATCAGCAAACAATCGTCTGCGCTGGGAGGTCGACATGTGATCTGTTACGTTTGTTTACAACTTCAGGTCTACAGAGAAATGGAGCCTCGCGCTGGGTCGGATCTGATTAAAACAAACTGCAGCTCTTGTTATGTGACAGCCAGACAGAGAGAGAAAAGCTGCTCACTTCAAGTCCCGAGCCAAATTGACAAGGCCCCTCGTAGCTTTCACATCGCTCTACATGCATTTCCTACCACTGTGGCGCGCGGCCACGAATACTGATCACTGGCTCATTTAATTACAAACACGTGCCATTTGAATAGTTTACATCATTACGACCATCTGCTGTTTGATAACAGACGCGTCTCTCATGCATCCCAAAATGGTCAGCCGACAATCTCGAACACCAGAATATAACAAAAGTTTCAGGCTTTTGGCAGTCATCATTAGTCACTGGCACTCACACTTGGCACATATTTTCTTCGAAGGCAATATAGTGACATACAGATTGAGGTACAAGATTGTTTAGCAGTATATAATAGCTGCTATACATTTTAACAATTAGATGCATGAGTGATTGGACCCTACACTCTACCATAAGTGGGTCAAAAATGACCCGTATTAGAATCAATGTGTTTTTGTGCCATTTCTCTCATTTTTGTTAAGAATAATCATTAATGCTGTGTTTTGTATGTCAAGTTTTAACATTTGGAACATATTCAAAGATTTTGTTTTAATGACATAACATTTTGAACTCACTCCAATAAGAGCCCTTACGACTCATTCTGTTGGAAGTGATTTGAACATCATTTTCTTCCTCAAAGGACTCACAGGACGAATCTTCTGTGTCTGATTGATCCTGTTCACCTGGTAGAGTAGGATTTCCAGGTGGCTCCTCCTGGACAATAGTCTGGGTCCTCATCATCTGAGATTTCAATTTCTGAGTCCAACTCTGTAACTGGCCCTCCATCGTCCAGCATCTATAACACCATTTCCCTTGTATATCTAGCTGCCATGACACCTTGGATGAAATAAAATGAAATGGAATGGTGTGAATGACAAGCAAATTTATCAATCAATATGTAGCTATATGAATAAATACAAACACACGCATGTGTGCGCACACACGTGCGCAGACACACGCAGACACTAAGCTAAGCTAATTTGTGTTAGAATAAAACAATAAATAAAACAAAAAAAATGATACATGATAATAACACATGCTCTTTCACATAATAGTCATGAATGACACACATACAGTACATACAGTAATGTTAACTAGCTTAATTGGCTAGCTAATGTTAGTTGACTATAAAGTAGGCTAACACATGATAATAACACATACTCTTCCACACACGCACACACACATGAATGTGCAAGTATGTTGAAAATTGAATAATTGCTGGAAGATGAAGATAATACTTACATGCAACGTGTGTTGTCCAAAATAAATATATTCCTCACATCCACAGTTGATAAGAATCAAAGGTTCTCATGAGATTCCATAAGAAATGCATGTGGGTCATTTTTTAACCCACTTATGGAAGGTTGGGGTAGTAATACAAAAACTGAATGTTTTAAAAATGTATGAAAGGTAAATTAAAATTTTCAACAGCATCTTATAAAAAATATGTTTTTTGAGAAATACCTGGAATATGAAATGATAAAAAAATGTCATTAGAAAGATATTGAAGAATGCTGCTGTCATGTTGCTTTGATGTTGCTGTCATGTTGCTTTGATGTTGCTTTGATGTTGCTTTGATGTTGCTGTGATGCTGCTGTCATGTTGCTGTGATGTTGCTTTGATGTTGCTGTGATGTTGCTGTTGTGATGTTGCTGTGCTGTTGCTGTCATGTTGCTTTGATGTTGCTTTGATATTGCTGTGATGATGCTTTGATGTTGCAGTGATGCTGCTGTCATGTTGCTGTGATGTTGCTGCTGTCAATCTGCTTTAATGTTGCTGTGATGTTGCTGTGATGTTGCTTTGATGTTGCTGTGATGCTGCTGTGATGTTGCTGTCATGTTGCTTTGATGCGTCTATGATGTTGCTTTGATGTCACTTTGATGTTGCTGTGATGTTGCTTTGACACTGCTTTGACACTGCTTTGACGTTGCTGTGACGCTACTGTGATGTTGCTTTGATGCTGCTGTGATCCTGCTGTGATTTTGCTTTGACGCTGCTGTGTTGTTGCTTTGATGTTGTTTTGATGTTGCTTTGACGTTGCTTTGATTTTGCTTTGATGTTGTTTTGATGTTGCTTTGACGTTGCTCTGATGTTTCTGTGATGTTGCTGTGATGCTGCTGTGATGCCGCTGTCATGTTGCTGTGATGCAGCTGTCATGTTGTGTTTATGTTGCGTTTATGTTGCTGTGATGTTGCTGTGATGTTGCTTTGATGCTGCTGTCATGTTGCTGTGATGCTACTGTGATGTTGCTTTTATGTTGCTTTGATGTTGCTGTGATGTTGCTGTGATGTTGCTTTGATGCTGCTGTCATGTTGCTTTGATGTTGCTTTGATGTTGCTGTGATGCTGCTTTGATGCTGCTGTGTTGCTGCTGTGATGTTGCTGTGATCCTGCTGTGATTTTGCTTTGACGCTGCTGTGTTGTTTCTGTGATACTACTGTGATGTTGCTTTTATGTTGCTTTGATGCTGCTGTGATGCTGCTGTCATGTTGCTTTGATGCTGCTGTGTTGTTGCTTTGATGCTGTTATCATGTTGCTGTGATGTTTCTGTGATGTTGCTGTGTTGCTTTGATGTTGCTTTGATGTTGCTGTGATGATGCTTTGATGTTGCAGTGATGCTGCTGTCATGTTGCTGTGATGTTGCTGTGATGCTGCTGCTGTCAATTTTCTTTGATGTTGCTTTGATGTTGCTGTGATGTTGCTGTGAGTTGCTTTTATGTAGCTTTGACGTTGCTGTGATGCTACTGTGAGTTGCTTTTATGTAGCTTTGATGTTGCTGTGATGAGCTGTGATGTTGCTTTGATGCTGCTGTGATGCTGCTGTGATGTTGCTTTGATGCTG
>OMLP01033550.1:0-18460 GCA_900302685.1 Spondyliosoma cantharus
GATGATGACATAACTTACATTTATCACGTTTATTTAAGGGAATCCTATCCAAATAATATGTAAGCTAACGTTAAGATCTCTGTGAAGTAATCTGTCAGTAATTTGAGATTGACAGCTTTCGCACGTCACAGTGGCCCTCGTGCATAGTAATTGCTGCGTTCGAGACAGTAAGAATTTTCCGACCTCCTACTAGAAAAAGTACACTGGAACGCCACTCAAAGTCGGAGTCCTTACTTGTAAACTCGGCACAAATCCATCTACCCCGACTTCATGGAGAATCAGTTATCTGACGCCACACAACAATGGGAATGGCATGCATCTGGAAAGCTTGGAGGTCGGACATCGGAGAGTTCAACTGGGAAATTCCGACCTCTGATTTTGTCTGTAACGCAGCATAAGGCCCGCTCCAGGAAAAAGTAAACAAACGGTGCATGTGGAATACCTACAATCTTTGTGTCAAGATGGATCTTCCAAATGTTGTTTGTTCCACAGATAAGTCTATAGGCCTATGTGTTTCCTTGTCATTTCAATCAAATGATTGTGTTTGCTGTCACGTTACTGTGCGATAGTCACATGAAGTTGCAGGACTGTTTTCCCTTGGGCGAATGATGATCCTGAATCCGTGATCAGTGTCGCTTGCTTCATGGTTGACATCTACCTGGTGCTTGTTTAAAATCGTGTGGCTGACATTATCAAGTAAGCTCAAATTTTCTCGTTGCACCTTCTCCAAACCTTCCACTAAAGTTACTTCCGTTTTGGTGTATGCTGAGAGACGGCACGGCGCGGCGCATCACCTGCATCAACCGGTAGCGATATATCTGGATGATATGTATGTAGCGAAGGAGACCGTTTGCAAAGTACAATTCAGCAGTGGCGGTCATATTTCAGCAGTGGCGGTCCGCCGCTGCTAGGTGCATATAGGGGAAACACTGCTGTGCAATCATGGGGTTGATGTGCCCTCTTGGATGCCTTGATAGTAGATAAAACATGATAAAGTGCCCTGTATGTATCATGACTTCCGCCGCTGGTGCCCCACCACATACCGTACAGCTGGTGGCCCTTAAACATCGTGAGTGTGGTTATGGTTTGGAAAAGATTGTGTTTTGGTTAAAACTACCTATTTTGTTCGTTTAAGGTCTTAGAAATATCTAGCGTTATCGCACTTACAAATGTTGGAACAAAGAAGCAGCCTTTTCTCCACCACTGTCCCCTCCAACTCCCGATGTAGAAAAGGCAGGTCATAAACAGGTAATGTAAACGTGATATGACACATTCTGTAGAAAAATCAACATAGTCAAAATATGAACGTGTAAGTGGTTTGCAGTAGCATTAAATGGCCACAGTTTATCCTGGTGACTGGGCTGCTTTTGTATAGACAGTACTATATATCAGAGGTAATGTCTCATTGATGAACTTTTAGATCTATTTTTTTTCACATTTGCCTGTGTATAATTCATTTTCTACTCAAAAAATTAAGGAATTATTATGAGAAAGTAACTCGTGACATGAATAGGGCACTACATGCCAAACTGGAAGGGCTGATGGAAGTAATGATTATTAATGATAATACCCTGAACACTGAATATAGTCGAGTAGCTTTGAGGGTGCATCGCTACACTGATAACTGACTTTGAGTACTCAGACTCTAAGTATTATTCCTCAAAAAACAATAGGGAGAGAAAAGTAAAATGTTCCCATCTGATATTTTTGCCTGTCGTCAAGGGAAATGATGTATTATGTCTGTAGTTTGCACCCCTCTACTTGTTCCCACACTTATTTGGTTGTGCGCCACTTATATCTGTCTCCTGAAGACAAGTCCCCTTTTTAATTCATCGACTTGTACAACACGTGTTAAACTCTCTCAGGTGGAGTGTAGATATTAGAGCCTAATTTGGCAGCTGTAATTAGATGTGTTCTAATGCTGAAGGTCCATTATCTCTAATAAAGGCTACTTAAAGTAATTATAGTGCAGCCATCTTGAGCAGACATCAGCGCAGAGATTAGATAATTACCACAATGGTCAGCGCAAGGACAGGTCAAGGGAGGAAAACTGACTTGAAGGCAGATCAGTGGACAAATCTACGATGTTCCCGTTCTCTGATAGTCTTTTACGTCACTCTCAAACTGGTGTCAGAAGGCAGTGTTGATGGGAAGTCTGGGGAATTAGATGAGATGGTGACATGAAGCGTTACCGCAGATTCCCAGAGTCAGAAGGCCTTGATGAGACAAATGATAGATGACTTCACCCTGAAATGATCTCATCCAGAAAGATAACATTTTTCTTCTTCTATCTATATCATTTGACATGGATGAAAATGACACATTGTTTTCCACTGACTGAACTCTCTACCAGTGGTGCAATTTCTAATATGGGAACTCAGTGGGTGGTGCACTGAGAGTCAGACTCCAAACCAGACCGACCGAGTCTCATTAACTGAGGCCCCTCTGAACCGCTCTGATCCACGGAAGGAGCAGAAACATTAAAACTATCTAATCGCCTGTCGTTGCCTCTGCAGCCGATGCTCCGGCTCAAATGAATCACGCGTTTGTGGTAAATAAAAAGCTTTTCGCAACTTTTTTTCCTCTTTGTCAGCGCAGTTGAGCTCTAAATAGACACACCTTAAGGGTTTTCGTAACAGCAGTTTCTGTGTGGTTCGGCCTGATATTTCATGTAATTCTATTGATTATTTCTCTGCCTACTCCCTGTTGGTGCATCGCAGCAAATTCCAGTCCACTGAAAGTCGTCCACCTCCTCGGAAAAAAAATTTATCAGACCGCTCCTTTGACCTGGTTAGTGTGAGTGTAAAAACCCTGTGAAGATTGTTGGTGCACAGTAGTGAGAAAACTGCATGCCCCTTCTCAGTCTTCCTCCTCTCACATGTGTTGTATTGCCTGTTTGAAGACACTAGGGGATGTCCAAGATACTTTACCGTGCAGATGCAGCATCACCTCAGCGCCACCTTCCTGCTGAAAGACAGACAGTTTTTCCATCTGTGAAAGCTATCAAACATTTATTGCACTGATAAAATGTATCTCACAAAGTCAATGCTACATATTTATGCTCTGATTTGAGCTGTGGCACATGGAAGGCTTTACCAACGAATATATTCTTAACCAAATGAGCTCACAACAATTGTTTTCTGACTGGTTCATAGATTGCACTTTGGCCGCTTAAGCCTTTTAATCTCAGTGTGAAATTACCCTTTTGATGAAGACCTTTGTAACCAGTTTTCTCTCGCTAGGTTGTGAATTGAAAACAGACTCTGAATGTCATTTAAAGGCATTAAGAAACAAAAGGGCACTCTCTCCTAGTGAAGTGACGAACTCGCTGTGTGTTTACTGCATTAATGCTAGAGGACAAGACAGTACACAAATTAACACTTGAGCATTTCTCTCAGCAGATTTTCTCATGAAGCTCAACATTAACCAAGGCTCGGAGTAATACAGTCTGTTATTTTTGCATAATAATACTGATTGAGTTTTAGGGAATACAAGTTCCTGGTAATTCATGGGAATAATTACTCAAATTTGTCGTTTGAGCATCACAAACTAATCTCCCCATTATTTGAGTTGGAATGTGTGTGCCTGCAGAAGTCTCCTCAGTGGATATCTATAAACCAAAGCCAAGTCTGCATGACTCGCTTCCACCGTGGGTAAAAGAATAAAGCATACTTTTGCAGTTTTGTTTGAGCGGTTGCTTCACGCCTGATGCATTTCTGATGCTGATGCTGCTGCACTCAGGTCAGCTATTAAAAAATACCTCACTATGCTCCATCAGAATACTGGAAACATTATCTTCTCAACACCCCTATGCTGATGGAAAAGTCTGGTGAATTTTTTGTAGTCCACAAAACATTTCTGGATCCTCACAGGAAAACTGTGTTGCAGGAATTGTACTGATCAACTGAGGAAAAAAGGAGACTTGTTATAAAATATGAAACAGCTTGGAAACAAACCATGTAGCTCGCCCGACGAAAGTCAAGTCTCCAGAAGCCTAGAGATCCCAAATGGATTTTTCTGAAGACATTTTTTACACCCTTTGTTGAGCCAAAGTTTTCACTGTAGCTGCTAAACTAAAGTGTTGAAGTGGGTGCTGAAGCTTGATCGGCACATCAAGGGTGTATATAACATCCTTTGGAATCAGTTTGGGATCTCAGCAATTCCAGAGACTTCATTTACACCGTATGGAGACATTTTATGTTTTTTTTTCCTTGTTATTTATGTTTTAAGTCCCCATCAGTTCAGTGAATGCTGCAACGCCGTTTTGCTGTGAAGCTCCAGAAACGTTTTGGGGGACTATGAATTTTCCTTTTTGGGTGAACCCGTCCTTTACACAAGATGGATAGCAATTGAAGGCGTAAACAAATAAATGTGTAGCTAGTGCAATACAATCTGTGCATCAGTGCTGACTACAGAGAGAAGACTGATCTCTTGAATGTTGGTATGATTACTGTGTGGCTTAAAGATTGCACTTGGAGAACAAGCCTCCCAAATCTTTCAAGAATGCATAGTATAAAGCAAGTCAATTGGTTAATTTATTCCCCATTTGGAGGCTGGCCCAAAATCAATGAAAACATACAAGAAAAAAAAACAAAAAACAGTCACACGAAGGTCTCTGAGCAACCCCCCTGGGACTGTTTACCTATGTGCAGCCCAGAGAAACAAAAGACGAAGCTTTATTCAGCATTGATTCACGGTGGTTGTAATAGACACCAGTGGCAGTTTGAAACCACTCTGGCAGTATAATCCACTTCCCCTCGCCTATTTGGAGGTTTGGTATGTTGCAGGCACTCAACTTGCCGAATACACAAATTCTGTTCTGTGAGCACAACAGGCTATTAGCTGAAACGCTGAATGCCTCCCTTAAATGCTTGCTTGGGCAAGTACATATGGAGTATACCATTTTTAATGTGTGTTGTTCTGTACAAACATTTTTTTTATTTCTCTGCAAGTCCATTATGTGCATCCTCCACTTGATATGATACAGTAAGTCAGTCCAGACAATGCAGCATCATTTATTCACGTTTGTGTATGTGAATCACTTTTGTTTTAATGACAGGTGGACCAGTATTAAAAACTAGGAGGTTTTGTTTTCGCCTGTGTCCGTTTGTTGGTTGGTTGGTTTGTGTGCAGGATTACACAAAAAAACTGCTTAAAAGACTAAGACTCAAACTTGGAGGGAGGATGGGTCTGATCCCAGAAAAAAACTCCTTCTGGTGTGGATCAGGATAAAGTGACAAATCCATTTGTTTTGCCATTTTTCTTAATTTCCCGGGATATAACGCATTGATCTTGATGAAAAATAATTAAAATATGTTTTCTATTTGATACTGGATTAGGCTCGACTAAATTAGAGTGGACTGTTGGGCCTCGGTGGAGGCATGTTCTCTACTGAGTGCCATTCTTGTTTCATTTCATTTTGTTGGCAACCAGCCAAAGTGGTTATGACACCCAAGGAATGTGTCCAATCCAAGAGAAATGCCAGTTCACTGTAGCTCAGGCGAAGCACTGAGTGGGAGCTGATTAGCTGTTAAATGTGCACAGGTGTTTTCACACACAATCACACACGTAGCCCCTCTCTATCTTGCGACTGCGACAGAAAAAGTGATCTCAACCACTATTGTTTCAGTGCGCCCTTGCCCTGTCAAAGAGCTGATGAGGCAAAGCCTCTGAACTTATATCTCTTCCCAAATGCAAACTCTAAGACGCCAGTTAAACCCATTCTCCAGTGCTAACTGTGGGATGAAGGCCTCCAGTGTCTGATTTGGCTTAAGAGTAAGTGAGACAGCTGTAGCCTATGAGCTCAGATGTGTTATATAGCTCCTGCTGCTGCATCTATAATGTGACGGTCCTTTAATTCAGATCCCTGGTCTAAACTTTTCTCCTGCATATGCTTCTCCTCTTTACAGCCTGTGCCTGCTCTGGGATTTTAAAGCGAAACTCTCGCCAAAATGCAACCTAGGCTTTTTTTGTGAATGTATATGAGTCAAACCTTTGTGTAAAAGCATAACTACGACGAAAGAGGCACTTTTAAGATTTACCGTAGTTTCGTTTTTGGGTAAGATCATTTTCAATGGGAGTGCTGGGGCACTTTTACGATAGCATCAAAATCGCTATTTTTAAAACACAACACGAAACTTTGCTCGTAGTATCACCAGGGTCTCTACACATGAACATGAGCATTGAGAACATTGTTTGTGTACACAGAGTTTACTAAAAAGAAAGTTTTGAACAACTCACGTTAGCAGTAGCTTGTTTCGCTAGAGTAGTATCGATCTCCGATTGCGACTTAACGTGGAGGGCAGTTAAGGTAAATCGTATAATAAAAAGCAATAATTTGTGTATATTTATATAATAATTTGTAGCTAAGATCTATAGTTTATGGACCAATGTGGTATAATTTTGGATTAAATTTAGAACTAGGTTGGAAGCTATGTGGCCAATAGCAGACTAGTTCCTCCTTTGTAACTTGGCCTTTATATTACAACTCTGTCCCAGTTCTAATTGAAAGCATCTTTTAGCTGGATGGGATATGAAGGGCTCTGGCTGGAGCAGAGAATCTGGCAAAGCTTAGCTCTTTTATTTGGATTAATATGGCCAACACCTGTCTTTGGGGAAATTAATGGGTGTTACTGTAAGCAGCTTTCTTTCTTCTTCTTCAAACCTTTTTCTGCTGATTTCTTACTTTCTTGACCCCTTCTGCCAGCTCTCTCTCCCTCTCTCTGTTGTCCTTCCCATATTTTCCCCTCTGTAGATTAATTGCTCGGTGATACCGTATGTTAAGGACTGCTGCGAGTTTCCATACCCAGCTGTTTGAAAGCAGAGTAGTCAGCAGGATTCTGCTGCTTGGTCCTCACTTGCCTCTTCTGATGCACTCCCTCGTCACTTTTCCAGGTCTCCTTCAAGGTTCCTCATCTTGTCCTTCACCACTTTCACTCATCTGCCTGCCTTCAGCAGAATTTTCCCTGCCGGCACTTCACGATGTGGCCATTTTTGGTTTTATCATCGCCATTTCTGTTATTTCTGTTTCTCATTCTTACATGGTAGACTCGATAAATAGAGCTCAGATTATATTGAATAACAAATATTTTTCAACCTTATTTAGTAACCATGCTAATATATATGGGCTTTTGCATGACCCTGTTTGCCTTCTGCAAGTTGCTATCCTTTCATTGTCATGTTATTGGTTTTCAAATTAGGTGTTTGCTGTTTTTATTTTGTGTTTTGTACATGAATTCATCCTCATGTGTATTGTCGCGCCTTTCCACCTCCTGTCTTTCCTGCCGTTTTACTGTGTGTTTAATTTGTGAATTAGTCCCTGTTTACTTAGGCCTGTGCTTTTTCCTTAAGGTACTGTATGTGTCCACAGGAGCACTATTTCCCGAGAGGCCACCTGACCCTCCCAGCTTTGCTCGTCAAAAACGGGCTACACCTTCCTTCAACCACGCAAACACTCACTGGCTGCACCCGATTGGATGAATTTCAAACATGGCCAACATGCTCTTTTGCTAGTTTGGAAACTCTTATTACAAAAATAGCTCGGTGACATTTGGCTCTGAAGACATTTTAGGCGATAAATGAACAATGCCATTGCAGAATCTGTCGTATCTTAATTTTGACAACTTTGTAGATGTTCAGTAGTTGCCAGAGGCGTCGCGTCTGATATATAATGGCCAGAATTCAACATTATACAAGTGAGGAGCAGGCAACAGGACGCTCCCACAATAATTAAAGACGTTTCGTCATTACCTGTACTTAATTTCTCATGTGAGATCAAATTACAATCTGGAGTAATGAAGCTAATAATCAGTTATTACTTGGAGAGCTCTCTGTGACACCAGAGTAGATGAACAAACACATCAGGTTCAGTAAAGTACTGCATGACTCACTGTCAGTCACCTGGACTTGTCCTCTGTGTAAGCAAACAAACAGGAGAATAAGGGGTTACATGGTCATTGATACAAGAAGGAGCAAGGCTGAGTAGTGAAATAAACACAAGCAATAAAAGTAAATAAATTCAACTGTAAAAGCCACATGTAGCGAGTGCAATGAGGCAAGGAAAATGTGCTCATATTTTGTGTTTTGTTTTTGTTAGAACCCTAGCAGCATTGTATTGTACAAGTTGGAGGCGAATAAAGAGTTACATTAACCAAGATTGCTATTGATGGCTTTAACTATTTGGAGTTCGGAGCCAAGTAATTTCAATTAAAAGATACCTACAATTTTGTTTCGCTTGTCAAAATGTTGGTTCTTGATATCATCAATTTATTTCATACTAGTGGAAATGTTCCTCATAGATATCTGCTTAACTTAATGGCAACGAGTCAGCCTTTACCCTGGACTATTATTCAAATTTAACGTCTTATAATTCCAGGTTTGCACTCTGTATGCATAATGTCATTATTAACAAATTCACTTGCTAGCTTTGCAGGTATTCACAGAGCTACAGTGTGTTCCTGCTGCAAAGCAGCCAAGCAAGCAGCCGTTACAGCAGGTTCATGGTGCACTTGTAGTCTCACCTACCCAGGACACTTACCCATGCTGTGGCTTTTCTTACTTCTGCTGTCAAGAATAAGGAAGTGAAATGAAGGGAAGAAGGGAATGAGAGCCAGAGAGGCTTATTGAATACATAAATCACTTCCTGGATAGAGGGTATGTTGTTTCATTGCTAATGGATCTCTGCCACTGCTCCGTAAATCACAGTACACGCAACCAGACTAGGTACTACTCGGAGGCAGGACTCCTATGTAGGGAAAGAGAGATAGAATACATTATTCTGTTGCTTTCCATTTTGTGTTTTTCCCCTTTTCTCCCATACTATGAGATCACAGAGAATTGCAAAACAAGCAGTATTTAGGTTACTGCTCTCAGCCCAGCCTCTCTCCTTTCTGGGTAAATGAGAACTTATTCAGCTCAGTCTGGATGGAAATAATCCCTGATGTTGAGTCATCAAAAGTTCACACCTGACCAGGAAAGCCATAATGTGTAAATAGATTGTCACTATTTCTTTCACTTTAGAAAATCAAATTCATGTTATGTTGGTCATAGAGAGCCAGAGTTTGTATTTTAAACAAAAAAATGCATAGTTTAGTCTGTTTTTCCTCATTGAAGTCACCCACTGAATGTTATTCACCAGCCATGTAAATCACTATGTGCTAAATTGTGACCTTTTCTTGATCCGATGACTTTATTCTACTCTATTTTTCATGGGTGTCTCTGCAGTAAAAGATTTTGAGATAATGAGTCAGATTCAATCACATGTGCCTAGTTCCTGCCTGCTGCTTTTCAGGGGGTTGACGTTGATACTGACCCAATCTGTCTGCCTTCTGCAAGGGGTGACTTTGACTTTGTGCTCCTGACTCCTCATGCTGAACCAGCTTTACTGCAGCGATTGCTAAAACCCCTCAGCCAGAAAACGGTTCATTAGAAGGGGGAGACAGTTAATGAACTCTGACCCCATGTCTTCAACTGACACGTAGCCGTCACTCACAACTTTCACTACTTAGCAACCCTCTTCACCTTTGGTCATCACTCTTCCTATTCCTCGTGAAGACCATGGCTAGATATGAGGTGGCACTTCCTGAAATCAGCTGTGCAGACCTCACTCAGATGAAATAGGGAGAGGTGACACTTAATCACGGTCTTTGGCTGCGAGGCATGTGTCCATTAAGGATGTATGAGTTGGACTACCTCCGCAGCCTTCTGCAGAGAATCATAATGGATTTTAACTTCAGCGAGATGTTATAGCTGTGGGAGAAATAGCAGGCGATTCTGTGCATGGCTATTTTATAATCAAATGAGTTTGAGGTTGGTGCTGTGTTCAGTCTTTCAGGTGTGAAATGTTTTAAAATATGTATTCACAATTCAGTCATTAGAATTGAATGAATATTCTGTTCACTTAAATCACATTAATAATCTATTTTAAATAACTAATTCATGTTGTTGTAGGCTGAATGTTACAGATCATACACGTACTGTTTGGGATGGGCAAGATGCTTGTTTTATTCAAAATCGGCCGACTGACATTGACTGCTGTCATTTATTTGACTCAGATTCATTACAAATACCAGCTGAATAACAAAAACCCTCCTGAGTCAAGTTAGCCAAAAACAAAAACAAAGAGGGGAGCACAGAGAGAATAATCAAATGACCATCAGAAAAAAAGAAAAGGAACATTTTTTTCGACATTTTACTAACCCTTGTCTACTACTAAGATTCTGTGACAATACAGTGACAGCAACTTCTACAGTAAAGTAAATATGCCATTTACAAATTATACTGTTTCCTACTGTTATTATGTAGGTCTTCACTTGACATGTGAACTCATGGTTTGTCTTTGGTAATGTCTGTTTCGCTTGTGGTACTGATACTGGTGGTTTATGAGCTGTAGTTTCCCCAGGAAACACATCAACCTCTTCAGCCTTCTACTGGTCTGCTGCTGCGCCTCTTGGGGTCACAGGGAAGACTAATATTTGACCATCATCATTGTACTTTGGTATACTATGTACCATAGAGTTATTATGTCAATGAACAAGGCTACTAGATTACATTTATTATTCAGAACATTCACAATAACCACTCACAATCAACAGGGGAGGCGAATACAAAATGTAGAAAAGTGCATTTTTTTGGAAGGCATGCACACACACAGTACACCAAGTCAGTTACAATTCAGGGAACTGCTCTCTACTTATCCTTTCTGACTGATTCTTCTTTAGTTCTGTCTTCTGCTAGTGTCCTTGTCACTACTGGCAGCATGAGGAGGTACCTACAGCCCATCAGGTTGCACAGGAAGGCCAGCTACTCCAGGATGCCACATCTGTGCGTGCCATCACAAGAAGGTTTACTGTGTCTCTCAGCATAGTCTCAAGCTGGACAGAGAAGTAGAAGGGCATCAACACAGCAGCAGGAGCTGTTTGCTCTTGTTGTTTCTGGGCTGTCATCATCAAAGTTGTAGTTTGTTAATAAAAGAATCTGCGGAGGCAAGGCTGGGTGGAATGAAAGAGCAATCTTTATTGAAGCAGATCTCAAGCTTGTGTCTGAACCAGGGCGGCCGCTCCCTGGTATTCTCAAATCCTGGCAAAGTTCTGCCCAATGCTTTGCCCTCTGCTCTATCAGAAATCCTATCGAGCCTTCGATCTTAGGAAATCTACAAGGAGCACACCGCGCCTTCTCTGCTCGTGTGGGCCTTTTTTAAAGGCTATTCACTCGCACCTTCCTACTTCTTCTAATTGGTCACTTTGGTGGGTTGAGAATCCATCTATCCAATGGGAGAAAGAGGAGTCATCTGTCTCCTCCATCTGGAATAGCTCATCTTCTGTGTATTACCTAACTTCTGCTGATGAGAGATTTGGCGCATACAGCCAAAAGTTGACCGGATTGTCTCTACATGCTTATATGGGAATGTATACATTGAGTCAGCTCTGAACATCTAGCATAAGAATTCAGTTTTAGTACTCTTTAGGGGGCCTCGTCTCTGAACTAGCCTTCAACGCAGACACAAAGCTGATTAATGGCTCTGGGACCCCTGAACATGTACCGGCCACATTTCTTACCTCACAGTAAGGGAAGACAAACTGTTGCAGTTAAGTCCCAGCTCTGGATGTGTAACTGTGTAGCCACCTCACTCTTTTGTGCAACGAGGAACATGAGGAGCACTGCCAGAGCCCAATAATATGATCTCCAGTTGGCTACTGCTGTGCATGTTTCTGAACAAACTGTCAGAAACAGACTCCATTAAGGTGGCATGAGAGCCCGACATCCTCGAGTGGGACCTGTCCACACAGCTCAGCACCGTGCTGCTCAATTGCCATTCGGGAGAAAACACAAAAATTGGCAGGTGGCACCCCGTTCTCTTCACAGATGAGAGCAGGTTCACATTGGGCACATGTGACAGGCATGAAGGAGTCTGGAGACGCCATGGTGAACGTTATGCTGCCTGTAAAATCCTCTAGCATGATTGGTTTGGTGGTTGTCAGTGATGGTCTGAGGTGGCATGTCCCTTGAGGGTAACACAGACCTCCATGTCATAGCCAACGGTACCCTGACTGCTGCTAGGTACCGGGATCAAATCCTCAGAGCAATTGTCTGGCCTCATGTGGCCAGAGTTTGTAGGCAGCTCCTGGATGATGAGGGCATTGATGTCATTGACTGGCCCTCTTGTTCCCCTGACCTAAATCCAATTGAGCACCTACGGGACGTTATGTATCATGCATCCGATGCCGCCAAGTCCCGCCACAGACCACCAGGAGCTCACTGATGCCCTGATCCATGTCTGGGATGAGGTCCCCAGGACACCATCCACCGACTCATCAGGAGCATGCCCAGATGTTTTCGTGAGCATATACAGGCACATGGGGGCCATACACACTACTGAGTCACATGATGAGTTGCCTTGATAAAATTCACACAAGTTGGATCAGCCTGTGATTTAAATTTTTGACTTTGCTTTTTGGTGTGATTTTGAATCCAGCCCTCAGTGGGTTGATGAATTTGGTTTCCATTGACTGTTGTTTATCATTTTGTTCTCAACAAATGACACAATGTATGTCAGTAAATATTTTCAACTTGAGTATTTTGTTCATTGAGCTCTTTGATTACAGTGTTATTTTCATTTTTTTGAGCAGCAGTGTATTTACTGTATATGTATGTTATGGTGAGACTCACTCTGAAGGCTAATGGTCCTTTTACATGGAAAAATGAGTTTTGAAAGGATAACCTTTAGTCCTGTTCTCTCTGTTTTCTACAATACCCTTACTTCAGCGAGATGGACTATGAATGGAGTTGGAGAGTGCAGCACAGTGAACCATCCCTGTCCATCGCAGATGTAGTGGCTCTCACTATTATGCTTCCCTCGAATGATGGTTCTCATGCTTGTTATTTGAATTTATTGAAAATGTAGCTTTGTACAATGAGATATCTGCCCCTGTTCCGGTTAATTCAAACACTATGTTTTACCTGCACTGTTACTTTTTCAGAACACCCTTGTATTATTTGTAAAACTGACATTCACCTTGGTCTTCAATTTGTATAGACACAAAAGGTGTAAAAGAAATAATACCTGACATTTCAGGCCTGTCAGTGAGCCTGATTAGTTGAGCTTTTCCAAGGACACAGTACTGTTATCAGCTCTTCTGTTTGTCACGATCAACAGACTGTGCAACTCTTAACGAGAAGAGAAATTACTCTGGAGAGATATTAATTGTTTTTATCTTTTGCCCACACTGTATTGTGACCAACGTAGTAAACACTTTGTTATACTGTATAATTCAAAGCTAGGACTAAATGCATGGCTAGCAAAAACTTAAAGAATCATGATCATCTTTGCATCAAAACTGAAGTTTGATTGTTGGAGTATGTCTCCGTGTGTACACACATGTACAGACTAGCAGATATGTGTTTTTCTTCTTCTATTTGTTTACAGTTTTATTTATTATCATTATTATATTAAAAGAATAATGATACAAATCATATTTTTGTCTGTAAAATATGAGCGCATGCAGGAGCTGGACTGAATGTTAAAAATATATTTCAGAGTGCAGATTCAAGTCATTTTTTTACGAATGGAAACAATATCAAATCACTTTACCTTGAGTATTTATTTAAAGGGCACTGCGCTGCCACTTGTTTGAACTTCTAATAGACTGACCCACCACACCTCTTTAGCTTCACCTTATTTGGCCTCGTGCTCATTTTGTTGGAGGGCATAGCAGATGAGTGACTGCATATTACCCAGCAACCGCGAGAGGCATTTAAAGTTTTGATTACCAATCTAATGACTGGGGAGCCAGATGGGTTTGAAGCTCAATGAATGAATTAGTCTATTAGTCTTGAATTTAGTTTTTTATTAGATGTTTTCGCAGCAAGGAACACTGTGGTTTGACCTTCATCATGTCATTGCATTTCCTCCTCTGGTTTTTATTCTACTTTGATTTACTTTATCCTGGCTCATGGATGGGAAACCAGCTTTTCACGGTCTAAACCAAATATGAAAGGAAGAATGTAGGAAGATGCCATAGTAACTTTAACACTGAATGAACAGTGACTCGTCTGTGGCAGCAAACACAATAGATGGCCTTTATGCAACTATTGTCCTGCAACCTGACCTTATCTAGACACCTTTTGGCTGACTAAAGTAACATAACTACCCCTAGCATGCACAGGGAGGCTTGGCTGGTAACACATATGTACATGTAGTTAGACTGTGGGTGTGCTTAGCTTGTTATAAAGCTCATTAAAAAAAACAAAAAAACTTCCTGCCCTCAGGAATTTCCCACTTGTTGAATTATGTCTACTTCTATCACTTCTTTTCCTTGCTGTTGAACATGGTTTCTTGCCGGGAGCTGCAGAAACAGAAAACGCCTTCGGAGTAGCACTACCTCTTTATCTGATGTTGGACTGGGGCAGAGTGGACGCTACAGTGACTCACTATTGCATCTTAAAAAAGGTACAAAGGGGTGGGCTATTATGAGACAGGACAGCCAAAGGGTAGCCGTTTAGCATGATAACTTCAGTAGATGTCTCTGCCACGGAACACATTGACGTCTGTGACATAATATCAAAACTGTTATTTCTCTTCTTTCTGTTAAAATTCTTAAATTCTTACATGTAGCCCATATACATAATATTCAATACATTGATGGTGACACTTTAGGATAAAAGGTACACAAAAAGAGTATCCGATACGTCTATTGATAACAACTCAGTACTTTGTTTCACTGTACTTGAGGTGCACAAAAATGATTCAGTAATTAGTTATTAATGGGTCATTGTAGTTTGTCCCACTCAGTGGCTGATTGACAGTTGATTAGGAACAACTCATGAAGAAAAGTGGTCGATATGTTAATTGACGTATAATTATGAACCAATCATTGTCTTATGATTTATTAATATATTATCCTCCAGTCTGTTCTCTAGATCATCATTATCAACTATATTGTACTGAAATCATAGTTATTCAGGAATTACTCGTTAACCATCTAGCCATTCCTCATTTGTTCCTTACTCACTCCTCAGTAACGACTCATGTTTGTTTACCTTCTTGTGAAGTGTTGCCCCTTTGATGGAAAGAAAGAGAAAACCCTTCTTTGCAGTCGAAAGACTGCACAGATTGAACACGTGTGTGAAAACTACTACTGAATTAAAATGCAATTAGCGCTTTAAATACGTCTACAGTACAGCCTGATATTGACTCTGTGGACTTGATGGGAAACCAAGTGCTCAGAAATCCCTAATGTAGGTCTTGTCTCTGTGATATTTGAGTAGCAAGGACCAGTAGGGGCAAGCTCTCTTGATGACCATGCTCCGTTGTCATTGTAGCCAAGCTGTGAGGCTGTACTGCAATCGCCATAAATGTGTCAGTTTTACCATTTTGTCGCTAATGTTAGTTTGCCTCGTAAGAAATGTGCTCCCATTGAAGAGGCAATTCTCTGCATGGCTGACTCCCCCTCAGTTTCAGACACCCCTTCTGTCTTAACTGAAATAGAATGGGAGATAGCTGTGATCCCCTATGAACACATTATTTTCATCTCACACAAATTCTTTCCCTTTTTCCCCCTCTGTGCCTGTGAAAAAATATCTGAGCTTAACAGCGTTCCTGTCTGAATACTTCCAAAAAGCTTCTCCCAATCCACAATAGGTGGCCTCCTTCCATAGGCGGGGGAATGGTTTGTAAATTCTGGAGAGCCTGCAGCTTGTAAATTGCAGTTCTATCAGACCATCACACGTGCTGGTGAATACTGACAAACCCGTATCTTGCACTCAAACAAACTGACGTTGCTGAAGGGGGGGCGGGGGATGTAGATATGAGAGATTTGTTGTACACTGTTGTATCAAAAGTGACTGTGTCCTTGTGAAGCTCCTAAGGACTGCCTATTAAATGTCATTGCCCTTTAATCATCCACATCATCCTGGTGCCAGCTCTTTATGTGCTGTCACTTTCCATCCAGGGACAATGGACTGTTTTAAAGTCCCCTTCAGCCACCGTGTGAGCATATGGTCCTAAACAGTGAAATGTCGGATCGAGCCTCAACTGCTACATGTGGAGCACTTAAAGCCGAGACCACGACGCAAGTTCGACTGGTGCACAAATGGACTCAACAAATGCACACCCTCGCCCACACACACGCACACGACTTCTTAGAGCAAAGATGTCTCCCGATTTAATGTGAAACTAATTAATGAGGTGGAGAAGACATCTGTGTTTTCTGTGAGCTGTGAACTGACGGGAAATCACATTTTTTGACTTGAAGCAAAAATGTGTTGCTTCTCAGTGCAGGACACACTTTTTAAACGCTTAATAAATAGGGGTATATGATCAGTGATGTAAAGCCTCTAATACATTGATATCATTATGATAGCTTACTTTTGATTGAGATAGAGTTCTAGTTAATCACTAGGGGAAACTGAACCTTTTCTGTTACATATTTCAATATTTACTCCTTTATAAACTCCTTTGTCCAAAGCGACTTACACTATTTCATACATACATTCATACACTGATGGTGGTGGCTGCAATGCAAGGTGCCGACCAGCACATCAGGATCTTGCCCAAGGACACTTCAACATGCAGACCAGGGGAATCGAACCAGCGACCTTCCGATAACAAGATGCTGGCTCTAGCCCTGAGCCAGTCCCCGATATGGCATTTTAAGTAATTCAAGGTGTTCCATAAATTACACTGCCCCTTCCACAGAGATTTGTCAATGATTGCTCAAACACACGACTGCAATTATGCACACACGAGACCAGGCTCCAGCTGGACACATGGACTATGTGTTGTGTTGTATAATAGCAGCCTTGCAAAACCAATTTTCTTTTTTTTTTTTTTTTCATATCATGTGTGGTTGGTTATATTCTTGCCCTTAATTTCCTTTTCAGAAAACTTGCAGCACTGTACCTCATTTAACCATTTATTTTTCTGCTGGTCAAATCAGGAGTAATAACAGGAACAGTGTGATCCTTTTACCGCAATCATTCCAGGTTGTTATGACAAGATGACTGCATGGACTAAAGGGGACAAAATGAATAAAGCATAAATTACATTCAGTCTGGTTTCATGTGATTAAGCACAGAAGAGCTGGTCACTTGAGCATATGTGATTTGTGTGTGTAAAAATGTATGAATGTGTCTATTATTATGAAACCCACCATGCTGTATTTTTGTCTGGGTGAAGATGTGGTTGTCTTATCTATCAGTGATGGAGATGGATCTTTTTCCTTTTCAAGGTAATAAATGTACTGAATCCTGTAAAAAGTAGCAGCTTAGATATTTCACTGCTTTATAAGAAGTTCAAGGAAAAAGTCTAGAGGATATCATATGGTATGAATAAAATACTCTGCAGTCATCTGTGGGTTTTCTCAAGGTGTTCAACTCTTCTCCCACAGTCCAAACACATGCAGTTTAGATGAATAGGTGTCAGCTGGTGTGAATCTGTTTATCCATTTCCCATAGATTGGATCAACAGGCTCCACCACCCTGTGACCCTAAATAGGAGAAGCAATAATGAACATGGCTGAATGTAGAGGATTTTCGCACTATTTTCTTAGTCTATGGAACTCAACCCTTTGATGCACAGGCTCTGCAAACACCTCCTAATGCACGACATGGGTCAGACATTAGCCTCATTATTTTCTTATGTAATTTCACGCATGGCTGAGCGGTTCTTGGCTATTTCTTTTTAAATCTAATCCAAGTATTTGTTTAATACTATGTTTTTCATTGCCACAAATTACTATTTTATTTTGCCTTTCCCCACTGTATGACCAAAAATAGTATATATAGGAATAGTTTACTATCAAGTTTTCAAGCACGGGTCTAATGTATGCATGTCTGATCTATTATATATAAATACACTATTATGATAATTTTCTTGAAATAATTTTAGTTGCAGTGTGTGTTTGGACCAAACAACACTTTATATATTTGAAATATTTTTTTTTTCTCTTTGAAAAACATTTCCTTTCAGCTTTGTTTTTTTTTTACCTAGTAAATGTCCGCTAGCTATAATCCAGTATGTCAACAGCTGGCTTGCTAACAGCAGGACGACTGGACATGATCCTTTATCTCACAAGTAATGGATGTCAAGGTCAAGGTAACTTTAACCTCATGCTCAAACATGATGTAGGCCTAAAGTAGTCTCTCACAAGATGAACATTTTCTAAGATATAACAATTCACACCAGCTGCGGTGCCGGTCAACAAGTTGATGATCTGACCCATGGGTCGGACAACACCTTCGTCCTTAATTTCTGTACCTCAGCTACACACATGCAAAGTTCCCTGACTGCATCTCACAATTTGGTGATGCTATTGTACTGACAAAATGTGTCAATAATGACATGATGGTGGACACTGTGGCATTGTTGGTTTTCTAGATAGATAGATAGATAGATACTTTATTTATCCGAGGGAAATTCAAGTATCCAGTAGCATACAAAATACAAAACATACATTAAACAGAT
>OMLP01033552.1:14072-26582 GCA_900302685.1 Spondyliosoma cantharus
GAGATATGATTAATGACCGTGAACATGCTGCTGTGTTTGACCGTGTTTATACAACAATTCAAACGCATTCAACATGCACACACACACACACACACACACACACACACACACACACACACACACACACACACACACACACACAAATTGGCTGCCTACTCACACATATACACATACACGTCAATGCACACACGCACACATGCAGATCCTTACACATCTTGAGGGCCTCTTAAGCTGAATTAATAATGGCCATTTTTGCAGAATGTGGGGCACACAACTAGAGGAGCAGATCCACCGCTCCTCGGAGAGTTTCAGCAAAGAAGACAGACAAGAGGAGAAGCAGTGCGACAAATGATGGCAAACAATACATATTATAATTGTGCCCGAAACTGGGTTATAACATGGAATATTAACACTCACACTCAAGGCTAGATTACAACAGATTTAATCGGCCGCTGATACGCAAACAAAGCCAACAAAATCCATTATCTGTGCACATACAAGGCTCGTACCACCTGGCGTTAATTAATGAATGTGCTTGGACTGTACTTGAATGACTCATATCTAACATATGCTGCTTGGTTTTCTAGACGGATGAAGTAAGTATGACAAAGTTTTTAATTTATCAGGGATTTGCTGGATCAGCCAAAACATTAAAGACTTATTCTGCGCTCCGGTCAAAATCAGAGGTGAACTTGAAGTTCCAATTTCCGACCTCCAAACATTCCAATGCCAAACGTTAACAAAAACCTGTCTCCTTGTTAAACAATGATGTATCTGTCAAGTGTACACATCCTTGTGTATACAAATGAGAAAGACGAGCAAAAAGGACAAGCAAGGAACAGAAACCATTATACATTGTATTCTATTGGCACTATTCTTGGAAACATGTTAATATTCCATTCACGAGCCTAATACAAATACTGAAGGGTTGGAAATGTTTGATTTGTTGTGAGGTGTTTGGAATTCAGCACGAGAGCCTACAGCCATGCAAGCAGCTCGGTGGGGCTGGTGCCTCGGAGATCAGCGCTAATGTCAGCTCGTGGGAACATAATACGATAACAACGGTAACATCCCTTTTTTCAGCAGGTAATGTTTACCCCAGTCATCATCCTCTTAGTTTGGCATGCTGACGTTTGTTCAGCTGAATGACCCCTGGGACAGTTTTGTGAGTATTTAGTTAAAGAACAACTTGTCACTGTCCATTCAAGAGGAAAGTAAAAATCAAACGTTTTCTTACACATATGTGTCAGTCATGACTCTCTGATGCAGATTGATGAGGCACAGCTTTGGAGTGAAAGCAGAAGTAAGGGTGACACCATGTGGACATATTATGGATTGCAGAACATGGCAACTTGAGACCAACATGATCTATTTATGTGATTTTGCTTCACATAATACAGACATGAATTTGTATTTCCATCTTGAAGATGGGTGAATGAAGCATTTGGGGGAACTGCACAATATAATTTTATTTCTTTACTATCAGATTGAACATACATTTTCATAGATTATCCTCTTTCCTGACTGTTATGTCTTATTATTCTACATTGTGAGTACAGTACATTATACATTCCTCTTAGTGCATGCAGTGCTTAGAGCTTAGTGCTTTGCATTCATGTGCTCATTCACAAGGGCTCATCTCTTTAACTACTTTTATATACATCTCTGTTGAACTGCCTTTAATTAAACATACAGAAACCTATGTCAATAGTGCTGCACAATGCTTACCGTATGAGCTGCTGCTACTACTCTGTGATCGAGTTGTCTTTGTCTTGGTTCATTCTGTGTTGTGCAACAGTAAAAAATGTGTCACTTTGTTGCCTGGCACCCAGAGCACTCTTTTATAGAAGAGTAAATGAATTTGTATTCAGCCAGCTTCCCCTGGAGACTGAGGTCCAATAGGTTGTTCTTCCCCTGAACTGTTTCACATTCTCTCAGTCTGCCGAGCGCTTTGTGTGCCCGGGCCTTTACAAGCCTATGAAACTGTCTCCACAAATCACAGCAATGCTCCTCTGTTGTGGGCCTCTCGACTCAGCCCGATGCCGAACACACTGCAGTGAACCTACCGAGGGCAAGAGGTGTGATTAATTTTCTGTCCAATATAATGGGTGAGAAGATAGGTCTAAGTCTTGATAGGAAGTGTCTGCACACGCACAAAATCAATTGATGGAGACACACACGGTAGGACCGAACACTGTAAAACTTGTTGCTGTTGTTTTCTTTTGTCGTGTGTTCAGTGGCAGTATTCAAATGGTGTATTGTTAGCTGTTGTCACATTGCCACATTAAGCTGTGATTACTGACGAGCTGCCATGATAATTCGTTGAGTTGCTTTGAAACCTGTTGAAGTTGTCAGAACTGACACTCATTATTTCCTTCGCCCCATCAAATCTCAGTCTATGTAATGTGCTTGACTTACAATACTGCGTGGTGGAAAAAAATATCTAAGCCTTTACTCAAATAGTACTATTGCTGTAAAGTCCCTAGTTTTAATATTCACGATATATTTTAATATCTAATGTGCTGCTAAAATGTAAATACTTCTGGATATGTTGGGTAGCTTGCCTATGCTTATTGTTCTCTCTAGTAACTCTTAATAAGTCCACTTAATGTGGCACAGTCAAACCTACAGTATTTTGGATAGAGTAACAAACATTAGCCCATTCAGTGTCAACGTTGTCTGCTGCTGTACCGTCTAAATATATGTTTGTTACAGCAATCTACAGCAAGTGCGAACGACGTCATATAGTTTAAATTGAATAGAGAACATTGTCAATGAGCCGTGGTGGACTTCAAAATCCTGCCGTGACCCGGATTCGAACCGGGGTTGCTGCGGCCACAACGCAGAGTACTAACCACTATACGATCACGGCGAGCTAGTCGGGTGACTACTTCGCGGGGGACACCTGATGTTGAGGTCCGTGTACGAAAATTGAGGTGGAATTCCATCCACCACCCCTCTCAGTGTGCGGCTCTCTGCCAGCTCTTTTCTTTATTAAGATACAATCCAACAGTTTTTAATTGCTGATATGTTGGCTGATAATCGTGCCAGTATGGAGGTGGCAGCCTGAGCCATTCATTTTCCCTAACCTCGACTTAACATTAGCTATCTTTTCTGTAACAAACCGCTTTAATGTATTGTTGTGTTTGTAACTTGAATCACAAACTATGTCATGTAGAGAGTGTTGGGATGATGTGAGGCTAATTATAACTGATATAAGATATACTGTGTTTAAAGATATGTTTCACACCAAAGCAAGTACCAAAACATCTGTGTGTGTGTGTGTGTGTGTGCGCGCGTGCGTGCGTGTGTGCCACCCTGATCTGCATTAACAACCTCAGCTGTGACAAATGTTATATATAATAATTATGATATAATTTTATATTCAAAAAGTTTACTACTTTCCACCATTATCATCAGGTTTGAGATATATTGCATTTTTCAATTTCATTTAAATAATTAATTTAGTTTCATTTAGACAAGTTCCAATGGGCTCAATATATTATTTGGATGTCTTTATATAGTATGCTATATTTAATTGGTTTGACTAAAACATTTATTTTACTGTATATACCTGGATATTCCCTGCCTCTCCGTCTCAGTGTTGGGGGGTCTGGGTGCTGATGAGGCCTTTCCCTCCTCTAGCTCCTTTCTTCACTGCTGTGGCTCTGTATTCTTTCTCATGTTTTTTTATGTGTTTAAATCTGTTTCTGGATGAAACATATAAATAAATGAGCACAGCGTAGAAAACTGAAATTGAAGCTGATCCCTTTGGTAATGTATCGATATATTTGATATATATATATATACACCGACCCAGTGTTAAGCACAGTAAAAAAAAGGTCTTCTAAAAAGGTCACAGCATCAGCATTTGAAACAAGTACCTCATGAACAGTCCCTCATAAAAATCATCAGAACTTGATTCAGCAAATAAAGATGACCACATTAAAAAGGTAGTCCAGTTTTAGTTTACCCTCCTTATTAGTCCTTGTTGAATGGGATTTTTCAAACAACTGAAGAAATCTGTGGGCGAGTGAAATAACCTGAAAAAGACCTTCACTAAGGAATTATTTACATTCAAATCAACTGATTTCGAAATCTGCCAGGAAATCCTCTGAAGGACTCCATTAAAAACTGCTGCTGTGGCAGCTGACTAATACAGTTTTATTCAGTTGAGTCTGAAAGCTTAATACCAACATTACAGCAAATATGATGAAATGTAAAAAGTTTGGAACAAAGGCACCCACTAAAGTAACTAGTAACACATTTGTACCTCTGATATAATCTGGTGCATTCAGATATCTTTGGAAGTCATAGAATAAACCATATGGAGAACAAAAGTGTTTGCCTGCTTAATTTTTCTGACAGTATTTAACTGATTAATATCACTAAGGAAAATTCTACGCTTTACAATATTACACGTTTTTCTGACATACGACCTTTGTAATAATCATTAACACGAGTCTGACAATGCAACACCTTTCATAGCGCAACATGTAAAAAGTTAATGTTAATGAGTTTTATCCACTTCAGTACTACAGTATGGTTCCAAGTCTTAGGAATTACTAACGGCTAATTTGGCATACTTTTCATGCTGTTCAATACTTCCTCTTTACACCTTTACATCAACACCAGTTTGCAGTGAAAACATGAATAAATAGACAAGTCTCACTGCATCACTTTGATATGAAGAAAACTTAAAAACTGTGAATAAACATCTATAAATCCACTGACAGGTCATAGCAAACCGACACTCCCTATCACTCCAGATCATGCTTAAGAATCATGCAGAATGTCTTTGCCTCAGTTGACGTCTCTGTCTCCATCCACCTCAACTTCCTGAATGTTTAGATACCACCCTTGTAACACTGAAGTGCATGCAGTGTGTGTAACCTTTAATGATGATTTAAAGAACCATTAACTTGTAATTTAAGATGGAAAAAGTTTAATTTTTACAATGTCCCACAGAACCCAGGTCAGATATTTTTGCATAATCTGCCAAATCATTTTCATATTATTCCAGAAAATTATGCAACTTCCTGTTATGCAACTTAAGCTTCAATCAAACAATTAATGTAATAGGATTATTTACAACATTTTATATTCAACTTCTAGGTTACTATTTCTGTGTCCTTTCTTAACTAATCACAACATGCAGGAAAGCTATAGCTGAGTAACTGATCAAAAAACAACCCGATTTCAAACATCCTGGTCCAGCCAATCAGAGCCTGAGTTTAACTATACCCAGATTGTGTCTGTGTGGACTGGGACAGGAGCTGCCTGCAGGTGAGGACCTGACAGGAGCAGGCTGATCCACAACAGTCCCGAGGGAGCCCCGTGGCTTGGAGACAGCGAGGTGTGAGCTGGGTGTGACCGAGTGCATGTGCTCATGGGGATGCAGGTGTGTGTGGTTGTGCTGCTGCGCAGTGTGCCCGCCGTCTGCTCTCACATGGGCCTGCTCCTCAACAACAGCAGCCTAAAGGGGAGAAGAAAAGAGAAAGAGACGAGTGTGGCTAACTGTTTCAACTTCTGATCTAAGGAAACATCTGGAACTTTGAAGAGATGCCCTCTGAAAGCCTTCATAGTCTAGATGTCAGTAAGTGTACTGGGTGCATCACTGCAGGTGGAGCGGGTACCTGAGGTTCGTAGATCTCACACTTCACCTCAACAGCATTCCGATTTTGAAACGAGCTGTCCTTCTTTCCAACAGAGGGTCTGATTTCAAACTGGTCCTCCACGGCCATGTGTGTGCCCAAACAGAAGCCTCTATGCTGAGTGGAGAGATATCAAGAATAGTTGAGCCTGTGGTGACATCTAGTTCGGAGGCAGGAGAGATTGAGCAATAGAGTGAAGTAGTTTAAAAATGTGAATAAATTAGCTATTGAAGCCTAAAGTTCTCTTGAAAATTACACAGGAGTGGACATGAAGGTGAATATGAGAAACATTTTTGAACATTCATTCATACAAATAACATCTATTTTCTCACCACTCTAGCTAATATAGCCACCTCCAATCAAGAATGTGTTGCAAATGGTGCTGATGTAGATCGAGAGGAGAAAAATAAGGAGTAACTGCACTAAATGGGGGACACCTGAGCAACAGGCTCAGGGGGCTGTCCATATATTTTTCCGTTTCTCTTCTTTTGCATGGATTGGCTTAGCTGAGAACAGCCATTCAGAGTGATTTCAACATGCCTGGTTGGCAGAAAAGCCGCTGACCAGGGCCAACTTGTGCCAAAGCTGCGGGACACACCACAGAGCGGCTCTCACCCAGCGGCTGACTGCCAATCGTCCCTAACACTAACCCTCACTTTATTTCACATCTAACCATCAACTATCTGGTGATTCTTTTATACTTGCGTAGCCTAAGATGATACACAGTCCATGTGCTGGCTAAGTACAGTAAATCATGTATTTTAATACATTTAAAGAAAACCAAGGCATGGCAATTTTATTTCCGTTGCATAATTTCATACATCAAAGCAATGCAATGTGCTTTAAAGGATAAGATTACAGCAAAAATGAAAAGATTGACAATTCAAAGGCAAGAAACACCCAAATTTTGTGCAGTTTTGATTGGGGGATACCAAAAGATAAATTCATAAATAATACATATTAATAATAGATAATACGTGTGTGTGTGTGACTCACAGCAAACTGACAGTCCATAGGTTTGCAGTTGCTCAGTTCACTGGCGTCTGTATTCCTGGAACACACCGTCTCCACAATCGTGAACTCCACAAAGTAGGATGGACCAACAACCCACTGAAAAAGGCACACAAAGACATGCACACATGTGAGAGTACTACACAACTGTAAACTCCTCAAGGAACAGCACCATAAATGTGTAGCCTCAGGAGCACCAACATTGATAACTCTGATGATATCCAAAACCTACGCAAAACAAACATTCTTTACTTGATTGCATGATTATTATCATTATTATTATTTTTTTTGAAACCTGTGAACTGGCTCTTGTAATGTTCTCCAGAGTGAAGTAATTGGCCAGCCGGCTCTCTTCGTTGAACCTCTGCAGGGAGAGATTGGCCGTCTCCTTGACGACTGGCTCATTCAAGTTGTCGGCTGTGGGACAGTCGGGGCATTCAGCCACCACTACTGTGGCAGGAACTAAACAGGAGGGTTAACAGGAAGATCGATGGAAACGAAGCTGAGACACAGTGATTTAACTCAAGTACTACAGCTACACTTGCAGCTCTCTTCAGCATCCCTCTCTTCCTGCTGGCAGTTTTACCTATCATAAAACACGTTTTTAAAAAGCTGATAGTATTTTGTCACTAACAGATATTTGCTCTCCGGCTGCAACTCTGCAAAATCACTCATGTATGTCGTGTTTACTTCGGGAGGTATTTCGGGACAGAGCATATATGGAGAAAAAATTCAATTTAATTCAGCATCTTTAATTTCACACCTCACTAACATTTACAGAATCAAAGCAGTGAAGCGCCAGCAACAACTTCTTTGACTGGGACTTTGAAAATGTTTTTTTGTGTTATCAAAAGAAGAAGAAAGTCCAAATGAGTTCATCGATCTACCTTCACGTATTGCGCAGGAGTAGCTTTGAAGTTGGACTTCAGAGCCGATGGAGGCAGATACCTCACACTCTCCATACACCTGAAGGACACGAACACACATCTTAGCATCAGAACCACATTTAAAAGTCAGATGAGTTAAGCTGGCGCCTGGGTCGAGGCTGAGTCTGTTGGAGCCAACCGAAAAGTTGATCTGGAGGAGTGACGGTACACCACTGTGTGGTACTTACTGGAATGTCACCAATATCTCTGACTTTACATAGTTTCCATGGTTTCCTGCTGGTGATGTGGCATTTGGTTTCCATGACATCAATGGTCAGTTTGTAGAGTGACACACCTTTCTCCTGAACACACAGACACACACATACGCTATTAGTACATACTATTTCTTTTTTTAGTTTCTACAAGAAGTGCTGTTGGAGTGTGTTGCAAGAGACTAGCTTTATTCTGTGTGTGTGTGTGTGTGTGTGCAATGTTCACCCTCACCTGGTCAGGAGTGTGAGAGAGGTCGTACAGTCTGTTGAGGCTCAGGACGTATCCATCTGTCCGGTCCTGGTTGATCTGCTCCAGGGCCTCTTCTGCCACCCTCACAGCCTCAGGACTGTTGCAGCCTGGAGGGTCTGGACTGGCTCTCCCCTCCCGCTGCAGCAAAGCCAGACACAGGACCAGCAGGTACACACTCATCCTCAGACACACACACACAAACACACACACTCACATACACACACTCACGTGCACTGATCAGGCTAAATCCAAACTCTAATTACCAAAGCCTATCCTGGTAGATAATTTAACATTTAGACCCACACAGGCCCTGTTCTGAAAGACCTATAATCGTAGATTTTCCGGACAGGGTTCAGACGGACACATGAGAGACTGATGCCGGACTTTCCCCTCTCTACCAAAAAAAGAGCAAACAGCTGCTATCTATTGCTCTGCAGGCCAATGGCTGGCTCAGACTGACTGAAGGGTCATAGTACACTGGGGAACAGGGGAAATTCAATTAAAGAAAAACTTTTCAATAATTCAATTTCTTTAATGTGACACTGTCATTGCAGAAAATGCTGCAAGCAATTCCATGGAGCAGAGCTGTTTTCATCTCGGTCCGTCAACAGTTACAAAAGAAGTAAGTCACAGTTGAAACAAATGTCAAACTGCAAATGACTACTACAGCATGAACCATAAATAAATAGCTTTCTTTAGGTGCTAGCATGGTCAGCTGTTTAAAACATTTAAGTGCAAATGACGAATTCAAACAGATAACTGCACTACCACAAAAAGCTTTTTGCTTGATAAAGAATATGGGTGAGCTTACAGAAGAACAGCAGAGTGAATTATGGATTGCTTTAAATGGGCACTATGAAGTTTTGGAGAGGAAAGTCAAACTCAGAATTTTAATATTTACAATATTGATGAGGTAAATATTTAAAATACTGAATAAACAAGACAATAAGGTCCCGAAAACGCAATTTGAAGCTAGAAAGGAGGCAGGGTCTGCCACATATAAACAAAGTTAAACAGTATAAATTGTGTTGTCCTTTAAGGTTAGTAGGTAAGGTTAGCTTAGAAGACGAAGAGATTTCTCTTCTGATTAAAGTGGCTTCCCCAAAACTACACAGCGCTCCTTTAAGACGTTTCTACAGATCTATTGATATTCTTTTTAGCTACGGCTCCTGGTCACCATAGAAGTATTAAAAAGTCAAATAAAAGCTGAATTAGCAACTGCATTTGGTCTATGTAACTGTTAAGATGATAAGTAGACTGGAGATCCTCATGTGATTTCAATGATAAAAAAAACTTGTTAGTACAAAAGTTACTTTATTGTACATTGAATTTCATTATGTTGGCTGTATTTGTCACAGACTATCTCACATTTTACTGGATCAATCAGCCTAATATTTTTATGACTGTCTGTTCAAGGACCATGTTGTGTTTACAATAAAAAAAAAAAAAAAACTGAAAAAAACTATTCTGTTTTATTCCATCACTGACTGCTGATTCCTCACTGAGTGTACTCTTCTGGTTCACTTAAACAACAAACCAGAGCTGCAGTTGCGGTGCGGCTACAGAACACAGATAAGCACTGTTTGCAGAGTTCGACCAATACATGTCCACAAAGATAATGTGCACCCACACAGACGGTGAGTTCACTGAGGTGATTAGCAGGCATCTAATAAACGCCTTTGGGCAGATTGCACCCAGTTGTCACAAAATCTGCAGCACATTTCAGACTCTGCAGTGTTCTGCACGATTCGAATATTGTGGCCTGCCAAGATCTTTAAGTCTTGGACTTTTACATGACAACAGCCACAACTTTTTTGAGTATACTATTCTGACAAAATGGACTTGAAACGTTGGAATCCCTAGCTTTGTCTCGATTCTGGGGCTGCATCCTTTGAAGGCTGCATTGGAAGACTGAATATGTCACTGCAGCACAACGAGGCTGTCCCATTTGAAGCCTTCCTTTCCTGTGCCGTGAAAGATCCAACTGTTGAATCTCGAAGCCCATTCTGTCCCATGATTCAGTGGTCATAGGTGACGGTTGGATTTGTTTTTCCCGAAAGACAACTATGGTGGACACGTGGAGTGAAGCAGCAGCTGATGAATACACTTTTAAATCTAAGTATTGGTTTAAAGTCACTCGCATAGCTAATGATACAAATAAACAGAACAATGGACCCCAATAAAACTACAAATATCCTAAATCCTGTGAAATGTAATAACCCCAGGAATTTAAATGGAATAACTATAGATGTGACTCTGATTCACTTAACCTTTACCAAGTTTCTCATGCAGCCATAATCACTTCCAAGATTTAGATATTATATAGTTGTCTTTTACAATGTGAATTGTGATGCAGCTCTGGATCAAGATACAGGTTAGTGAGTTGTGAGGATCAGTACATTCTAGGTGCTTTTTCTAGCTCGTCATGTTCTTATAGATTGTGTGATTCATAGACATACGAGAGGTCACACAACGCTCTGAATATGTTTGAAATTGATTAAACACATAAATATCATCAGGAAAAAGCCTGTTCAAATAGACTTTTTGATTCAGTTGTGCTTCCGTGACTGTCATCAATTTAATAACGCAACCACTTATTTAATGAAAATATTGTTTTAAGAAAATTATTCTGCATGTCTCATAAGCAGAAACTTTTTAAAGATTATTTCCTTGACGATATTGACAGTAGTGAAATGAAGAAAACAGGAAACACAAATAGTGTGCTAATAAAAAAACACTGGATGAGTATATTTGTGGTATCTTTAATGACTTTGCACAGCCAAGCACAGTTTACATGCAAACGTACAACTTTCATGTCCGCAAGTTTGATTGCACAATTACCTTTTATTACCGTCTGTGTGGTCGATGGAGGTTCACACCAACATATGTCCCATATGGTCTAGCGGTTAGGATTCCTGGTTTTCACCCAGGCGGCCCGGGTTCAACTCCCGGTATGGGAATGATGACTTCAAAGAATTTCCTAATTTGGGATCAAAATAGTATATATTAAAAAAAAAAAGCCTCAAGAACACAAAGATAATTTAGCGATGGTTGAAACAGGACAGCTTGGGTAGAATTTAAAATGTGTGTGTCCACTGTGATAATAAAGACATGCTGAGTCTGTCAAGTATTTTAGAGCAAGTTATGAAGGATAATTCTACTTTATTACAATTGGCATCTTATTTTTGTAGGCTTGTTCTATGACAACATTGTTATCACTAAAGTAATTGTTGCGACCTTTTTTGTCGAAGAGAAATGATGCTAGCTATATTATTGCATTTATCCACAATTTATACAGTATGTCACATGATATCTTGGACTTGTGGAAAACTTACTCTGCTGGTAGTGTCATGCTTCATGTTTTCTGTGTCTTATGTCTCTTGTGTTATGTTTTGATTTCCTTGTGTCTTCTCAGTGTTCCCCTCCTTGCTCTTCCCACTATGTTCTCTCCTCTGTATTTTCCCATTCCTCCTTTCTTGTCTGTCTCCCCCTGTTTGTCAGTATTGTGTCCTTCATGCCTTCTCCTCTGTGTCTTCCCCTCATCATCTCACCTGTCCTCCTCCCTCCCCTCGCCTCACCTGTTCCTCGTCTCGTCATTAGTGTCTGTGTATTTAGTTTCTGCCTGCCCTCTTCCCTTTGTCCGGTCGTTACTTCTGTCTGGTGTCTCCCTGGTGTTTGAATGTCCGGTGTTACTGTGCGTGTTGTCTCCTCTGACTTCCTTTCTCCTAGTTCCTTGTATTTCGTCTCCAGTCCCCAGTTTTTGGTATGTTTTGCCTTCTCCCCATTTTTACTAGTTTGTGGAACTAGTAGTGATGGCAAAATGAAGCCTCATGAACCAACGAAGCTTTCAATCCAATTGAATCGAAAAATGATTCAATGTTCGAAGCTTCAGACTCTATGGCGACATCTGCTGGTGAAAGTTAAAGGAGGCACTGTGTCATGAATTCACATCCACATTGATTAGCTACCAGACCCTATCTTTGGCTGTTCGCTATGAATTAAATATATCACTAAATAAATAAGCGTACATTGGACACTGCATTAATTGAAACAAGAAAATCATTGCTTTCTTCACAAAATCATAATAAAAATAATAGTAAAGTTGGTATTCTGCATGTGAACATTTCTTGTATTTTTTCATTGGGGAGGTAGATGAATCAGAGATGAATGAAGGGTGGGTATGAACATTTGCACACATTTCTATGATAATTGTGAGTGTCTTCTCACAAAATATGTGAAGTATCATGCAAGAGGTGTTGTTATTATAAGCCAGTTACTTCTGACAGATCAAACACTGGACCTAATAAAGATAAAACAATTAATTTCCACTACTACAAATTACAAATAGGCCTACATGGACTTTAGCATGGTTATATTATAGCTCCTCTACATAGCCTTTCCGCATCAGAGCGCCACTTTACACCTAGCAAATTATTATACTGAAATAAAATCACCTT